>JAMKCH010019989.1:0-28484 GCA_023653785.1 Ophioderma brevispina | reverse complement strand
CAAACCAAATGAAATTGAAATTTTGAACCGATGAACACAAACTGACAACTGATTTTCTAACACTTTTAAGGACCTAGGCCACTAACGGAATCATTGAGAATATTTTAAAAAAAATAAGAATAGAAACCGAGACCAAAGCAATTTTTGGCATCGGTCAAACTGGATAGTAAAACATACCTGTGAATGGTTAAGCTCGCAAATGTATGTGTCACAACGAAGTAGGAATTGTGTAATTAGAATCATTAATCTCGGAAATCTCCGATAATAAACAACGGCTGTGTGAAAACGGCCTTCCAATTTGACATAGCGGGAAATAGCGACATGTACGTGTACACAACTCATCTATTAGTTGATTTTATTGGTTCAAGCAAGTCAACTAGAGGTCATTTTGTTGAGGGGTGGCACTATTCATCACGGACGGACATAAAAACTTAGCATTTTCATCTCTGCCGTTTCTAAGCGATTTATTGGTATAACTCTATCGGCACACAGATATAATGAAAATAGCCCTATTAACGTAACAGATGGTGTCATGGCATTGGAGTATCCTGCGAAAAAAATCCCAGATTTATCACGCCCAATATACAAAAAATGTACAACATCATGGAAGCTACAATGTTTATTCCGTGTGGTATATTTACAACGCGCATGCAATACCGAAACAGAAGCCAGCGAAAATACATCCCATACGCGCATATATCCGTGCAAGTGTGCCACAAGCCTCATCCTTTGAACTTCGTTGAGCACACAAAGGATAGGAGCGAAGCTCGTTTAGAATTTTTGATTGCAAGTAACGTACACTTTTAAAACCTCTAGTGATATGAGAAGAAAAATGTTAAGAGGGTGTTTTAGATATCATTGTGTGATAACAAAGGTAGTGGCCTTATAAACTCTAACACTCCATGAAAACGTGGACATTTGAAAAGGCGGTCGCGTAATATTTAGTTTTATGCAGTGCACTTTTGCCTGTTAAAACCACTGATATACCTATCCAATGATGGCTACACAACAGTATAATTGTATATTAGATGGAATGGAGCAACGGGCGGAGCTCTGGTCTACCGAACACAATAACATTCCAGAGAAACCTGTTTACAGAAAGTTGTAGCCGGTGCACGTTTTAGAGACAGGCCATCCCATACGCGCAAATACAATGAGCTCATGAATTGGCCTTGATTCTGTAGTGTTATGTCGCTTATCACATTTCAATGAGAACAAATTTGTAATTGACCGGCCCTTAACCACCTGCTTGGGCTCTTTTTTGGATAACCACTATGGCCATCAGTGCTTCAATACGAAGACCAGGTTTCCAAAACGGTGTAGAGATCAGTGTCGAAACCATAATGTCGGCGGTTCAGCAATCTAAGACTTTTCAAGTATGGTACCGAGTAGCGCCTTCTTTGTATGATGAGGTTCCTAATTTATTTTAAAAACTATATTTCTCAAGGAAGCCAGGTCATGTTTTAAAAATTGGCAAAATGTATGCCATTTTGATAAATTTATACATTTAAAGGAAAACGTTACATTAAGCTGTGTTTTTAATTCAATGGTTAAAAGTAAAGCGATGTCTTTCATACCGGCCAGAACTGGACTAACCACCGATCATCTTCAATTGGTGTGAAAAAGACTAAACAGGGGTGGCAAAACGATTAGCGTAAACAATCAACGTGGCGGCTTCCTTAATCGTTCTACTGATTCGAAAGTTATGGCGGAAAATGTTGTTTTTCGCAAGGGAATACTCCAATGACATGCAAACCATCTGGGTACGTCATATTAGGAATATTTGTTATACTATGTTCGATAGATTCTATACCACTAAATCCCTTTAAGTCAAGCTGGGATCCCAATTCTAATTTTTAAAAAAAAAATCGCTTATTTTATACGCATTTTTTTTTTAGCATTTTCGTTAGCAGGATAGTTTCCTAGACAATTACCACATAATGTGCAATAATATTAAATTTTTGAACAATTGGGGCGCTTTCAAAAAAATGTGCTGTAAGTTCTGGGCAAACACGTGGACTCCTCTTATTAGCAGCACTCTTCCTACATTGAAAATAATGAATTAAGGCGTCTGCATTTTAAACTTCAATCCAAAGTGCGGAAAATGTTTGCTGCAGGTTCTGTCTTGCAGCACCGTGTTAAAAAGCTGCACTTAAAATAAGGAAAATTGCTGCAATACTTGGGTACATTCAGCCCAAAATCCGAATGTACACGTTTCAGTTTACTAGCTGTTTACTGGATGGGTGTTTTGTGCTCGTTCGCGTGGCGGGCAAGGGCGGATAGAGAGCGGGAGTGGGGTGGTGGAGGGGGGGCGCGATGTCGGGAGGGCGGTTGGGCGTGCTAGGGGTGATTAGGGGGGTGCGTGTGGGATAGGAGTGTGGGGTGTTGGAAGGGGGGGGGTGGTTGTGGTGAGGGCCGGCTGGGGGGATTTTGGGTTTTTATCCACACGGTACACATTGGAAAACCTTTTTGTTAAATGATGGAGCATCTGATATTGCACAACCACCTAAATTGCAAGTTGCAAGAACTAAATTTACAATACCAAATGCTTTGACAGGCCATGTACTGCTTTTTGCCTACTTGTGTTGGTATTTATTGAGGTGAATGCTTGGACAAAGATCCCCCACAAGCAGGGTTTAAATCTAATAAGTAATATGAATTAGTCACTGATGGAAAGGATAACCATTTACCCTTTACAGCCATTTACTCTTCACCTTGCGTTTATATAGAATCCTATCAATTTCATAAAACTTTCAGCTGTTCATTTTCAGTCCTGTTTTGCTCATTCAAAGAAATTTTGTGAGAGTCCTCTGGTACTCTGCAAAAGTATAGTCACCTGGTGGGTAGCGATGCAGTTATGGTTGGGAAATTCATGGTCACTTGTACCAATATTTTGCAGTGTTTCATATTGTGATATTTTGGCACAATCTCAATATTGTGGTGTTGCACATCTCATTATCGGTATTGTTGCACAAATCTCAATTATCTGTGTTGGTTTGCACAATTATCAGTATCTGTGGTGTTTTGCACAATCTCATTATCTGTGTTGTTTTGAACAGTATCTGGGTTGTTTGCATGGCACACCCTTGGCATTATACGCATTTGCACAGGTGACTCATTAAAAGTGGCTGACGGGGGGGGGGGGCACTTGGGGCTGAACTGTATTCAAAGGTGGGATATGATGCAATGAACAAGCAAAGAAAAACGAGTAAAAAAGGGTGTTTTTTGCAACAGGCAGATGTACGCGCGTAATCGTTTAGGGTGTCAAAAACAGCAAATCAGGAAAAAAAGGGTTATGTGTTTTTCGTACCCTGAAATGTCCTGGTCGATTCATTAAGCAGAGATCAAATAATCCAAATATTGAAATCGGAATTGGGAAGTAAAGCAAAGCAAGATAATAAAGAGGATTTACGATTCAATGCAATGCGACTTGTTTGAGGTATTGTAGTATACTAAAACAGATAAAAATACTTGTTTGAGGTATGTTTTGGCTTGTTTTTAGTCGGTGTGTGAAAATACGTGGTTTAGGGTGATTTGGAAAGTCCAGGTTCCACGCATCAATATCCACCTCTGAATCCAAGTGGCCCCGGGAGTGGCTGTAACCTGTTGCTCAGTGTTGTGAAAATGGGACACTTGGTGCATGGTCCAAAGTTTGTCTGCGGTGGCATGTTTCAAGCGGTTCCATGCACTTTCTGTGGGCGTAACTTTAAATATTTTCTGCCACATGTCAGACGGACACTGCACAGTTAAGTGTTGCCACCCAGTTAGATGGTCCCGTAATGTGGTGCTAACTTGACTTGATTACAAATTGCTGCGCTGAACCTTGGGCAACGTTGTGGTATTAGAAGGAACATGGTCAAGGTTGGTGGGCGAGATGCCTACTATGGCAAGCCAGAGCGGGCATAAATACGAGTTTTGGATAGCTTGTATGTTGAAATTGACGACCTGCCTTTTGAACTCGACGACCACCTGTCGAACTTGACGACCTACCTGCCGAACTCGACGCCCTAACGGTCGCGAACCTCGGCGATATACATGTTGAGAGTCGCTGTTTACCTGTTGAAAAGTGACGACGATCTAATACTTCACGCTCTATCGGGTATAAACTTCACGCTATATAGGTCAAACTTCACATTCACGTCGATGGTACAAAAATATGACGCCGATATATAAAAATATGACGTCGATGTACAAAAATATGACGCCGATATATAAAAATATGACGTCGATGTACAAAAATATGACCGGCCGATTATGTATAAAAATATGACGTCGATGTACAAAAAAATATGAAGCCGCGAGATGTATAAAAAATCTGACCGAGTATAAAAAATGAAGCGATACAAAAATATGACGCCGATGTATAAAAATAACGTCGATGTTATAAAAATATGAGGCGATGCTGTACAAAAATAAGTCGCCGATCTATTTTGCAATGATTGGGGCCCACCGGTAGTGACAGCTTTATATACCAAAGACATTTAAATTGGCGGCAAGATTGATTGATGATGATTCATGCATTTATTCATGCATTCCATTGATTCATCATGATTGATTGATTGATTGATTGATCATCAGTCATTCATTCATTCCAGGTTTATTCAAATACCATCAAAGGCTCTGAAGTACAGCAATTAAATATTACATATAAAAATACCCCAATAGACAACAATATAGAGACATGTAACATAGTTAACTTAACATAAAATAACTTAAAACATAACACAAAAAAAAGAAGAGGAATAAGCATATTTTAAAGGTGGTGGTTACGATTTATGTGTATGTGTTCTTACTGATATGAGAGCCTGGCACTTGCACAACACCCATCACGTACAGCTGGGGAGGGCGAAAAAAACCTTGCGGGTTTTGATGGTAGACGCAATAATGCATGTTGAAAAACCCTATACAATACTGTGCTAATAAAGTGGTTACTCTAAAACGGCGGTTCGCGTTTTTTGTTTATATGTTGGGGATGACAATGGATTTCGAGGGGATCAAATTTCAGGGACGGGACAATGCGAAAAATACGGCCTTTCATCTGATATTTAAAAATCGATACTATCCGGGTAAATCAGGGGGGTCCAAAGACGATCGGAACACGCCTCTTTAGGAGGTCAAAATATGCATATTTAATATATGAGTCCATCAATAATGGCAACCATTTGTTATCCAAATCGGAGTCAGTAACAGTTAGGGTAAGTAATTTTAAAAATTTGACCCTGTACAATCTGAAAGGCTGTTTTATTGATTTTGCTGTTTTTAGCTATAACTCCAAAACTTCAGGCCCGCAGAAGTACCAAACTATACACTTTGGGAATCCTTATGATTAAAACATATTCACTTGGTTTATACTTATCAACATAGTGGATCAATTTCCAATTACCCCGGTTATGACCCCTGAATCCCGAAAAAACCAATTCCCACCCCTTACAATAAACCACTTGTTTGGTTAAATGTTGCCACCCATACCTACCATCAAAATCCAGTTGTTTGAAATCAGCTCTTTAAAAATTTTTCCACAGGATTTGCTAAGAATTGTTTACTTTTGAGTTACTACTATAGGAAATTAAAAATTTCACATGTTTTTGTATCTCCAATCTTATATTAGCATAAGTAAAGCAGTAAACTTTCATAAACCCTGTGTCAATTTTAGTGGATTGTATGGGATTTTGATGATGTTTTTGAGGTATAACCTTTGTTTAGTAGTTAAAATCAGAAAATTTATGTTGTCAGAAATCATACACCTCTGCTTTAATATTCATACACAAGATGCTATACAGCAGCCAGAATTGGTAAACTACTAATTGGCTAACTCGATTTGGTTTGGGTGATTTTGAGTGTGTGGCAGTGAGGACATGCAACCCCCTACCCATTTTCTAAGGGTAATTTTGGTAAACGGATACCAGTTATGATGGATTTTCGCCTTTACAATATGTAGTTACCAAGACTGTTTGACCACGTTTTGGAGGGAGTTTTGGGAAATGACAACTCTTGCAACAAAGGACATGGAGCTAACACGACATTTCATCGGCTGGGAGATGGCAAGGTTATAAATCGCCCGTCACCCAGCGATTGCCCAAAAAGTGTTAAAGATAGACGTACATAAATATTTCGCTTATAAGAGATTTGGGCCCGAAAGTATGCTCCAGGACCAGACTTGCCTCCAGGAACCATAGCGCCTGGAGCAGTGGTCCTGGAGCAGCTGGTCCTGGGGCATAATTTCGGGCCAAAATCTCTTAGAAGCAAATATTTCAACATACCAGAACGTCGCGAAAGATAGACGTCGCATAAATAGTTCAACGTACAGGACGTCGCGATAGATAGACGTCGCATAAATATTTCAACAAACAGAACGTCGTGAGCGATATGTACGTCGCCATAAAATTTCAACATACCAGAACGCGTGAAAGATGGACGCACATATTCTAACATACAGCACGTCGTGAAAGATCGACGTCACATATTATCTCAACATACAGATACGTTGTAAAAACTAACGTCCTATATAGATTATGTCGCTCTGCTTGCCATAGCCTGCCAACACAAGAAATGCAGTTGTAACTTCAGTACTGTCTAAATATGGGGTTGTGTTGTTCAAAGACGCTCGCTATGTCCCCTTTCGAGGTACCTCCCCCGTGTATGATCATTCAGTAGTTACCCCCCCCCCCACACACACACCTTAGGCCATGTAAACCGTACACATTATATCAAAAAATGGTTCAGAAATCTGCTAAAATGTAAATCCCCCCCCTCCCCGGGCTAAGGACGGAGCCATGCAAATTTTATCGACCGAATGTCCTGGAATATAGTAAAATGTTTCAGAAATCTATTTCATACCTTTTATTTTATGTGCACGAATCACCCCGTTTACGAAGTTACTCACCGTTACAAGCAAACAACACTACCGAAATCTCCTCCATAATAGGAAATGGCTACCTCACGAAACGTTCACAGCGAGGCGGAGCCACGCGTCTTGTTCAGTATGCATTTCATAAAACGTTGGCCGAACCACTTATGCAAATCTGCATTGTCAGGTACGGTTTATTTTGTGCATGTTCATGTACAAATGTCACGCTTCATGAATTAAATTCGTGAGCCAGTACATCTTACAATGCATCGCGTCTTTGATTGGCCATTATCGGCTTGAGATTCATCGTCGCCCGTATTGGAAAAACATCTCCCCGCGAAGATTTTTGGCAGTCACGAAAAAAACTACAAACTAGCCAAGACGTTCCGCTGAAACGAGCATTCGTCTGAACGTGCAGCGTCACTGTCTTTTCAATTGTGTTACCATAAATAACAATGAAGACCGTGGCATTGCACAGGCATTGTTGGTTGGTGGTACGTATTCTCAGCCGAGTTTGGATTTACGAATATTATACTAAGTTTCCAATTGATTGTAGAGTTATGGGCGGAGTTTGGACTTCCTCCATTACTCAAAATAGGGACATAAATTATCCAGAAAATGTTCGATTTCTCTCGCAATCAAAGGAATTGGATTTAAAGAAACTGGCCAACTACAAATTAAATTACGGTTGTTCGTCCATCAATACTGATTGTGCAGTGTCTTAACGTGTTTTAGTACCATAGGCTATGTTCTTCGCTTTTGATACGTGCACTGATCTTACCAAACAACTAGGGATGATTGCTTTGTAATGGAAATTAATTGATGCAATTTACATTCACCTGTGTTTGGCCAAATACTTTGTATTTTATACTATGTGACGCCATATGTGTCTACCCCAGAATTGGTTTTAAAAATTTTTAACTTTAAAAACAAATATCTAAATTTTAGAAGGCTTCAGTCACCTGTGTGTTACAATGCAGAACTTTTATCTTCCCTATTCATAAAATCAGCTTTCACCTGCTTTCACTGAAACTATTTCCTGGATTTAGTTGCGCTTTCTTTGAGCCTTCTAGGTTTTATGCGTGACTATTGACTTGGGACTGTGGATTGGCCCCTTCAGGGTGGGTCTCATGCTAATAGCGCACATCATACCACATACCACCGGACTAAGTTTTTATATACTAATCCCCTCAATTCAATACCTCCCCCTACAGAAAAGTAGAGGCTATTCTCCCTTTCACCTGGAAATGTTGTATCCTAGTAGTTATGGTTTTTAGGCTATAATTATTTTCACATGTTCGCTTGTGAAAAAAATCAAGCGAATCGGCTTGACCCACTGACGAGTCCCAGTTTACTGCATTTGTCCTCACGGCCGGCAGATCGCCAATTGATTCAGACTGCCCTCTGCTTGTATCGGATAAAGGCTTACTAAGATATTTCGAAATATATATATTTTTTTGTGGTGTGTAAGTACCAATAAATATTCACTACACACACTGGCCAACAGTATTGCACATGCAAAAAACGAATTCATAATCACCAATTCATTTAACAGTATCATGGATTCTTGACCGCACAAGTATTAATTCAAAAGTTTTGTTTTTTTCATACGATGTTATTCCCCAGACTCCAAGGGTGAAAGACAAAACGTTTGATTTGATTGTCTGTTCCTACACACTAAAACGGGCAGTCAACACCACGCACCGCTAAAAAATGGTGTTCAAATTGTGACCACAAAAAGTTCCTTTCGCCGTTTTTGACCATGAAAAAGGGTCCCCTGTTAACTCCATTTTAGTCGGTGCACAGTGTACTCAACGGGTCAAAATGACCCGTTGTTGAAAATATTTTTTAGGGTGTAATATGGCGATTAAGGAACTTGAACGATAACTTGCCGAATGCACTCCAGAAGGAATACGGACTACAAGAAAAAAAAAAAGAAGGCTTAAAATAGCCGATTTAATGAATGTCAACGGGTTCTTGGTTGTGTGGGATCGGAAATGAAATAAAGTCCATGGAAGACAGCGGTCTTTCGATTTTCGCCCTAAACATATAGAGTAGATCTTGATAAACCCGTGAAGTTCTTTTAGCGACTATTCGGCAGTCTTTTTGACGTTCCTGTGCTTGTATTCCTTCGGGAGTACAATCGGCAAGTTATTAATAACCAGCTCCTTTAACCCGTCCAATTTAGGGACCTGACATGAAAATAAATGTTTTTTCGCACTACTGTTCCGGAACCACATCTGTTTGAAAAATCAAACGAACTTTGAACATAATTACGTAATGTGTTGGGGAAAAAAAAATCCCCCCCCCTCCCCCCCCCCTGGGGCAATATTTTAAATTAATTTTTTGAATATAACTTGCTTTTCTGAATGTTTGGCAAATACTTTTGGCCTGTGTGTAGAACTAAGACAGTCTCCTAAATTGCTTAATTCCAAAGTTAGAGATAATCGGATTTTCCGTTTTCCATGCAGTCAACATTAAGCATTACAGTGTAACAGTGCCAAAGGATACAGTTTTTAACAAACACCGGAATTCGGATTTTATACAATTTTGTGATTTTCTATTTGATGCTTAGTTATTCCCACAGTGATTATTATACGGACAACGATATATTTATATGAGGCAAAAAAAACCCAAGATTGTTTTTTGAAACTAAGTGCGCCCTCATCGGGAAATCTCTGAGTCAGTCTTTAATAGTTATAGACTCCCTTAATCTGCACATTACGTGCGGCGAGTGCTAGCTCCCGGTGCCACTCGCCCATTCAAATGGGTAATGGGGTTTGAAAATCGTCCAAACCCACACACACACCTTTGTGGGTCAAATGACACCTCAGTGGGTTATTTGTCCCCCGTGAGACGACCCACATAGTAGGCGAGTCCACGATATATAAAGTGAGTCAACTGACATGTTTGGCTTCTAAGTGTGTAATTTCGCGACACTCCTTGAATTGTAACAAAATGAGTTAAATGACTTACCTCAGGTGAGTCATTTGATCCACGTAAATGAGTAATAGGTGGGTCATCTCAAGGACAAAATGTGACCATAACAGGAAGTTTAGTCACCTCCACGTTTTCCTTTTTCCTGGACATCGGTGACGTGCAAACATGGGGGTCTTGGGTGAGAGAACAAAACGCAAATTGCCCCCAAATGGTGGGGTTTTGTGTGACAAATTTGCTAATTTTCCCCCAAAATGGGGATCTTTGGGTGAAATTTTGTACCTTCCCGAAAAAAAGGTCTTGGGGAAAATTCAACATTATCCAAAAATATAGCGGTCTTTGGGGTGACGTGGTAAAATTGCAATGCGGGTCTTTGGGTGACAATGATGCAAAACTGAAAATGGGGGTCTTAACAGCCTTGCATACTTGTCCACTTCCAAAGTGGGGAGTGCCCCCCCCCCCGTTGCTATAGCCTCAACTGAATATTATCCACATGGCATACTATTGGTAAAAAAAGTCAAAAGTACATAAAATGATTGCATGGGATCGTATTTCTTTTCATTTTTCATTTTTTTTTATATAAAAAAAAAATATTTCAAGTGAGTCATTTCAAGTGGCCAATTTTTAACATTTATCATGCTTTTGAGGTTCCGATACGCGATTATCGGATCCCTACGCAAGATAAATGATAAAAATTGGATTGATTGCACCCAATATTTATTGGTCTCGCTTATGAGTTTTTAAAATATGGGGCTCGACCTTTGCGTCTCGCCCAATATTTTTGCAACTAATACTCGACCAATAATTTGGGCTGAATCAATCCACTTATTACAAAATGCCAACGCGGTCTTCTAAGACAAACTTGTTGTTTTTGGGGGGGGGTGCCTTTGGTTTATGCACAAAAAACCCAATTTGTTTGAAATTTGAAGTGCGCCCCATCGGGATAATCTCTTAGTCGCCTTTAACACTTACTGCATAAGGGGTTTTGCACTTCTGCATTTCCTACTACATTGATCACCTAGACTTGTGTGATTGCTTTAATTAGTGAAGAATTCCACTATATTTACTATTAAAGGTCCCAGGAAATGCAAATAAATTGAGTGGTTTGTGTCTCAAGTCTACAAGGAGGGCAAGACAGAAAGCATTCAATATTTGGGTTGTGAGGACATCATTAGTGACTTTGATTTTTTCAGAGCGTAATAGAGAAAATTTCCAGGTGACTGGTGTGAATCTAAATTCATGACACTGACTGAAACTCAATAGTTTCACTAATATGTCACGGGTAGTGTTTCTTTTTGATGGCCATGTTCATTGGAATGGAATGTCCCGTAAAGATTTGACTAGGTTTATCATTCTCATTTCTGGGACCTGTAACACTTAACTGCAAAAGGGGTTTGCACTTCCGTTAGTGCCATTAACGGGGGGGTGGGGGGTTCCTAGGGACCCCCAAAACCAACTTTCCTAAGGGATTTTTAGATGAAATCCCACCACATGTTAGAAGGCTTCAAGACAGCAACAATAATGAAATAAAAACTGAAGAAAGTGTTCAGTAAGAAATTAGGGGCAAAACATTGAGATTCATTTTGCGTCAAATGTGCGAAAAAGGACCCTAATTTGTTTTATGCATTTTCTACGGCATTGCGTCACCTAGACTTGTGCTGATTGCTTTAAATGGTGAAGAGGAACTGATATTACCGATATTAAAGGTCCAGGCCCGATCGCTACGGACTCGTCCCCAGAAGCCCCAGATTTTACCGGAAGTGCGTCACCATTTTGATCAGAAGAAGAAAGCTATGATTTTTCTCATTAACCCTGTGAAATCTTAGAGCCAAAGATGTGTGGTTTAAAAGTTATGAGCGAAAAATGTACCCCATTTGGTCAACCGAATATTAATTTTACACAGTTTTCTCTCTGGGCTTACCCAAAATCACGTTTTTAGATTTCTCGCATTCAAAACGGGTTGAAAATATCGGCCGAAACTTTTTAAAGATGGTTTTGGAGTGAAGGCCAATCGATCAAGATGAAAACTTCATAACCTTAATCGAGGCCATCCCCTTTAAGCACAAACATTTATATTTTTAGGGTAACTGGTCTAATTTACTATAGGTTCCTACAGTAAACCGCTACATGATGTATTCTAAAAGAGTATGGGTCCAATGGCCCTCTACTATACTCGCAAGATTTTTAAATTAATTATTTACTTTGTTTAGGTCATATGGGTTATGCATTATGAAAATCAGAAATCAACAGTAACTCTAATAGGATTTTCATTTAGTAATGGGGGGCACTTCTTAGTGCCTAGGGGGGGGGGGGCTTTCCTAGGGACCATGATAATTAACGCAAAAACGAGCGATGGATTTGGGATTTGATTTTTTTGCCACCAATTGCAAGCGCATTACGTTAGACGAAATACAAAAAATATATAAACCAATATATCGCAGCGTAAAAATCGCCGGCTGAAAACAAAAAATGGGGTCCTAGGAACCCCCACCCCCCCTTATGCAGTTAAGTGTTAAGGGGGGTTATCCCGTTCCAAAAAATGGGAAAAAAATCCACTGCAAAAAGTGAGATACTGTAACAGCCATATGCGGTAAAGCCTGAAGCTTTGAAATTAATTTTTCATTTGACTAAAAGCCGACTCTCGGTTCCAAAGTATCTTACTGATCAAAGTATAGAAGGCGAACAAAAACCTTGCAAAGCCATTTGTCGTATACTTTTGCCTGTGTTTTTAGTTTCAGCCATTGATATTTAACAATATTTTTCAAAAAATAATTATAGGCCGTGGGTTTTTTTGTTTTTAAAGTTTTGTATTGAATTATTAAATAAAATGACCCGATTAAATATCGCTCACTTTTAATACTGCGATACGTTTCTTATGTATGCTTTATTTATTCCTATGTATTTCTTTATTGTCCTCACCCTGCTATATTTAACAAAATTATTTTTAAAATTAATAACAAAGTAATTAATGCATCTTTTTCAACCAAACTTTGATTAAAAATTATGATAATTACTACTACACATGAAAAATGCAAAACTATTACATAATTCGTATAAATAGCGCCCTCAACGTAGCACAAACTTTAAAGGCCTATATCTCAGTTCGTAAAAAAGCTCAAAATAGCAATTTTCAAACAAACGTAACTAGAAAACGAAAAATGGTATAGGAATGAAATTTGGCACAAATGTTAAGAAAACTAAGCTCTAGAAAACCATGTCTTGCGATTTATGAATTTCCCCTTCCTTTTTAAGATATTCAGTAAAAAGTGCTTATTGGCTGCTCCCGGTTGCCATGACAACCAATTCAAAAATCCGAGAACATGGTTTCCTCCGGAATGTCCCAGGGAACATTCTCCCCAAACCCCATTAATGTACGTCAAACGGTGTTTGAGTTACATTTGTTCAAAAATTTAGCCAATCACAGGTCTAGCATGGTTACCATGGCAACAAAGGTGAACATTTTGAAAGTTCAGGTCAAGGCCTACATGATGGTATATGATATGTATGCGTGGCATTTTAAGAAATATCTGAAATCGCTCCTCAAAATTTCCAGAAATAACGGGATAACCGCCCCCTTAAGCACAAACATAAATGCCTCATGCCATTTTATATTTTTAGGGTTACTTGTATAATTTACCATAGGTTTCTACAGTGAACCGCCACATGATGTATATAAAATATTATGGTACCAATGGCCTACTATACTTTCCAAGAATTTATTGATTATTTTCTTTGTTTTATGACATAAGGTGTATGCATTATGAAAAATCAGAATCACAGTAACTCTATTCGGGTTTTTAATTTTTGTCATGGGCACTTCCGTTAGTGCATCATGGGGGGCTCCTAGGGACCCATGCTAATTAACGCAAAAACGACGCGATGGATTTGATTTTTTTTGCAGCAATGCAACCGCAACTAAAAGTTAGACAAAAATATAGACCAAATATATTGCAGCGTTAAAAAACGCCAGCTGAAAAAATGGGCCCCTAGGAGCCCGACCCTTATGCAGTTAAGAGTGTTAATTGCCCAAGCTCAAACAACCAATGGTACTGGAGCCCTCTATTGTCGAACCTCTGCGTAATGAATTGTGAAGCGAGATAGCAGTTGCAGGTCCGTGGTCTATATTGGGACATTTTTCTTTGCACTGACATTTTCTTTATCGTGTAGACAGATTTGTATCTGATGTGTCTTTTCTTCCTCATTACTCATTTTGTCTGTAAATCTATCTCAATCTGTCTAGTCTTTAGACATATCTGTTCTGTCTTTAGACCTTCTACTCAGTCAGTATTGTCTTTAGACCTATCTGGTTTGTCTTTAGACATATCTTTACTGTCTTTAAACCTATCTGTACTGTCTTTAAACATATCTGTGTTGTCTTTAAACATGTACTGTCATAGGAAATATTTGTGTTGACTTTAGATATATTTTGTGTACCTTGGGGCACTCGTTTGTATGTCAGAGTACTTACTCTCTGGTTCTCATTATTGGCTTTAACTGGTTAAAATAACAAGTAGCAGGGTTACTTAGGCATGCGTTTATTACGGTGGACAAACTCACCAGCGTTGCATTGAAGACTTTCTAGGGTCCAGAAATAATATTAGCCGAGGACGTCCTGAATCTTTATCTTTTTTCTGAAAAAAACGCGAAATAGCTATTCCTTGATAATTATGTAATTTCAAAAACCAAACAGAATAACGATTAATGTTTTGAAGTCACCGAAAAAATCGATTATTATATGGAACATAATTCATACAGATACGGGGAATCCATCAGGTTTGTGAGAAAGGTACTCATATGTTTGAAACAAAAGATATTTTTTTTTTTGGTTCGTACACAATTGCTCATATTAATTTCAGCAATTTCCTGAAAATATACTTATACTACTAGTAGTAAAGACTATTATTTTCGTGTTAAAATCATAAAGACAGTACAAGGATTGCACGTTGATGAGTCTATTATGTGATCGCTGACGCATAACCCCCTCAGCCGCTGCGCAAGTGGCTGTAAGCCTGCGATAACTAACACGGAGATCCGTCTGCTCATTCAGTCCCGGTAAGGGTATAGCCGGCTGCTTGCTTTCAGTTTTAGGGACTTATGGACCCTCTTTCCATTCATGCGGGGACAATTGAATATTAATTTTGTAAAGAAACCAATATTACAGCTGTTTGAATCTAAAAAAGGAATTTATTATGGGAATAACCGGCCATTTTGGAAAAAAAAAAATAAAAGAGTTGAGGACGTCACGGCATTGATTTGGTTTATTATTTTGCTTCGGGGGGACCATTCAGGTAAAAAGGAGTACGGCTCCTACATGGGAAAAAAAACAACGATTATCGTCATTGCGTACGTCGGTTTTTGAATCAGAGGGAAAAGGTAAATTTTGTACGTTTAGCCATAATTAACGGGTGTCTTTTGGAAAAATAATAGCACTTGGGCAGAGGAGGTCACTGGTACAGACCTTGATTTAACATAGTCGGAGTTATTATATATCGGTCCGCCCCGAAGAGCAAAATGATATCTGATACCTGACACGTGACCTGGTACCGGACACGTGACACCAAAACTATTCATCTCGTTACCGTTTCTAACTACAATACGGGCAAAGCAGCAAGCATCTGTATCTCCGTTGTCACAGCTTAAATCGTCAGATGTGAGGATATACAGGTGATTCTGTAAGGTAGGGTAGGGACAAGTTTCTGCTCTTTTTGGGCATGGGGGTTTCCAAACGGTAATTTGTGAAACTGTACTTGCATTACTATGGCAGTCTCGGTCCCAGTGACTTAAAAAATCATCTCTTAAACCTGTGTTCAAAAGATCCTTAGTAAATATTGATAAATTAAGAAAAAATATGAAGTTCACATCAATCATGCTTCTGTTAAATTACCTGTGCTAAAGCAAAACTCCAGAAACTGCCCCTGCAAAAGTAATCTCTATCCAACCATAATACCTTGAACATAAGCGCAATGGCTACAGAGCTATGCGCTCTGTTAGCCATGCGCACCGATGAACTCTAATCAAAACGCCCTCCCTATTATAAAAAATTTATTTAACACCCCCCCAAAACCATTGAACTCTGGTTTATTCAATTATAGCCGTGAGAAATTCACTCAATTTGCCTTATTCAACTTGTTAGTATAAACTCACGTTGGTACTCAAAGTTTTCCACACGTGGAAAAACAAAACACAATTCCTTACAATATAAATTGAAAAGTGCAAAACACTGCCAAATTAATGACCAATAGTTTTAAAATGAATAGAAGACCAAGCCCTCAAATCCTAACCTATTTCAATACAGCACAATCAAAATAATTTACACACACTTAAAAAAATGCGGGCGCTGGGCAAATATGCACCGACGTAAAATAAAATGACCCCATATGAGTTATGATTTTAGGTTTATTAAACTGGAAATAAATTAAAGTGGAAAAGGGTTCTTCTTTCGCATATTTAAAAGAGATTTTGGCCCGAAATTTATGGGCCAGGAGCATATGGTTCCGGCCGATGGCCATGGGGGACCATGTATACTCCTGGAGCTAAATAATCTGGAAAAATATTCTTAGTTAAATATACTCCAGGAGACATATTTTACTCTGCTCCGGGAGATAAATAATTTGAAAGAAATATTTGAAGTCAGAATACAATAAGGAGCATATTTAAATGCCTAATGCATCCGTAGCATAATGGCCATAACCCCTGGAGTCAGGGTAGCAATAAATATATGTCAAATACTGCTTTAGGAGCATATTCACCATATGCTCCGGAGCCATGTGATATGTTAAATTGGACCATATGTTGGACCATATGTCCTGGAGCATTATTCGGGCCAAAATCTAATAGAATCCTTTCCTCCTCCCGTTTGTGTATAAGCGGGGGGGGGGGTTACATGGGACACTATGAGTTAGAATATGATAATCCACAAAAGGCACAGTTCAGTGGGTTGTGCTAGCTACATGTCTTGACCATGAATGGCCTTGTGTTTTTTAAGTATTCATATATTACACACAAAAAAAGTGGGAGTATTTTAAATCACTGTGAATGAAAGTATTGAACTCTGTATAGGGAGTTGATACTTCATTGCCTAAGAGTTGGACCAGCACGTCCACGTTCCCATAGAAACTTCTCAATAAAATTGATCCCACACATAAAGGGTAAGCTAATAATAATAATGTAATAATATAACAACACTAAGCAAGAACATTTGAATCACACAAGTAACCTAGACAAATTAGGGGCCAAAAACATAGTTTTCGAATTGGGCAAAAATTATAAATGTGTAAATGAAAAGAAGGCCCGCGATCTATGACCCTATTGAATACACAAATATTGTCATTTTACATTATATATTGTGTCTGCGGTCTTTCCGGGTGTCGGCGGGCTGCAGATTTGGCAAAAACCAACTAATCACTGAGAATTAATTAGTCACAAAAGTGTCTTATGACTTAATACAATAGTCAGCAAATCAGTTGTTTTTTATTAGTCATAATAACTGTACTTCAATGCTGGAAACATTGTGCTTTACGGAGATAACCTTCTCTATTTTGAACCAGTTTCATTTGTTAAAAAATATTTCATTACATCGAAAATTTACCACCTTTAAATGAACAAATTAATGAATGACGAATTTTAATTTGTTCAAATGACAAATTAGACTAATTAAAGACGACTGTTAGGACTCATACAAATGACTAGAATTCGTTGCCCAAGCACAAAAAAAATGACGAATTTTTTAAGTACACAATGGTCATTTGCTAATTAGGCTTTTGACGAATTTTGTAATTAAAAAAAGTCCTAAATTTTCAAGTTGTAGAAATATTTCGGCAAATATGAAATTTAATACCTAAAATCTTTACACAAACATTCGTACGATCGTTTAATTCCAACCACTTTTTAGCACTATTTTGTGGATTTATAAAAAAAAATAATCTGCCATGACTAATATTTAATTAGTGTGAATGACACTTTTTTGAACCTATTAATATTCTCAGTGATCGCTATCAGTATATAAAAGGTAACTTAATTTTATTGTATGTGATGTGTAATTACATTAAAGGTAAATACTTAACCAAAGACAAAATATTCATATTGCGGGTTTTTTCATAATTTTATTTTGTTTACCGACACTCCGGTGGGTGGGACAAAAGGGCTATGTAATGATCTCATTAAAAGTGATTTTTCCTATTTAACTGGAGTTATTTCATTGTAGACAAATTTTGTCTACTTTTGATCTTTGTTTTTTTAATTTGCTCTTAGAAAAGACACAGTTAAGATAACCATTATCCCTTGACTAGCCTCATCACCTTTGCAATAGGCAGTTGTCCAACAAAAGAATAACACAGGCCCGCGCTCTAATAAGCCAGCATGTGTCAGTTTGGCGAGCAGGAAAGGAACTGAACACGAAAATTATTAGTAAATTAGCTAGCACATCCCTGATCACCACCAGATACACATACATAGCAATCAAACATAGGGTTACATCAATTATCCTATATTTGATAAAAATTCGTTGTTTTGAGGAAATGTGTTAACACTGAGTGACCAAGGGGGGGGGGGTCCTAGGGACCCCCAAAATTTGTTTTCGCGCTGGCCGCTTTTATGCGTGGGGGGATTTTGCGGCAAATTTTTTGTAATTGTCTGACTTTAAATGCGCGATTCTTTTCATACCAAAATAATTATGAAAATCGGCCAGCCGTATGAGTTAATTAGTGGGGGTCCCATGGACCCCCCCCCCTGGGCAAAACGGAAGTCCGTCAGAATTTTTAAAAATAAGAAGAATGAAACCACGAACCAAAGCAATTTTTTTTGCTGATCAAAGTTCACACATACATGGAAGTAAACAATCTAGTAAACCATTAAAAAAAAATTAACCCTTTATGTGCTTGAAAAACACACAAATTAATGGATGTTGCCCAACCGTTACTGTACAAACTCTATGGGAAAATGACGTGTATTTGGAACACCCGTAAAAAATACAGGATTCACTAACACTGCTAGTTTTGTGTTAAATATAGGTAATTTGGGTTTTATAGCATAGATTATCACATACAATAAGTTTCAAAATGTTGTTTTGTAAGCGCAAGGCTTCATTGGACTTCCAGTTCTTTTTTCCCAAATTTTTTTTCGGTGTTTTGAAACAATGTTTTGCCCCTAATTTGCAGCCAAAATAACAATTTCATTTTTGGTGCGATTTGGGGTTGTCTTATGACCCTTCAAATGTGGTCTAAATTTCGCGTGCCCAAAAATTCCCTCGGGAAAGTGGGGTTCCTTTGTGGGGGGATCCCATGGAAACCCCCCCCCTTGGCACCAACGGGAGTGAAAAACGCGTCACTTAAGTGTTAATATTTGATCTTATTTGGAATGTTGAGGTAAAGTTAGTGAAATTTGTTTGAAAGTGTGATTGTTAATGTTGTGTCCAATAATGTGTTTGATGAGCAGCGTATTAATTTCTTTATGTTGCGGAGTGATTTTTTTATTACTGAGTCCGCCCTCAATTGGAGCTATTGGTAGTAGCAATCAGTGTGCAGACGATGGCGGTCAAATGCCTCTTCGATATAGCAAACACACCAAAAGAATCAAAATAATAAAGAAAGAACCCAAACGATGATTTAGGCGCTTTGATGTGGGTCTCTCATGGGTGTTCCCAGACCCACCCACACGTCCTTGTCCGTTATGACAACATTAGAAAAATCAAAAATTGTTCGATTTCAGATTCCGCTTTACGTGGTTAAACCAATGGCGACCGGTCTCTAAAATTGGAATGTTTGGCCGCCCTCCCCTGATTGATATGATCAATAGAGGAACTGTGATTCACATCTCGGCAAACTCACGAACGTGCCCGGTTAAACTTGAAGATGTTGATCTGTGTGAACTGAATAGTCACTAAAATGAATTGGCAAGTATTACACATCAGTTCCAGTTGTGATTTGGAAAAAAAAATCGCCTGAACCAACTGTAAGCTTATCGGTCATTTTGCGGCCAGATTAGAACTTATACCGGGTGTAAGTTGCAAAATTCAGCAAACTCACAGGCAAAATTCTAGTTATTTAAACGTCAGCAAGGAAGTTGGGGTGAGGCTAATATTCACCGCATTGCGATATTTTTCCATATCAAGCTTAGTAGGCTTATAATTGTCAGATTCACTGCGTACTATGATAAACACGATTGAAAATGTTAAGCCCGGGTGGAGGGGGGGGGGGGGGGAGGGAACTGCCATTTCAGAAGTGTGACGTATTGTAATGTGTAAGGCAGGGAATACACCCCTTCCAGTTGCAGCAAAAAAAAAACAACACAAAAGTCACCAAAAAGGACCAATTTAAAAAAAAAAAAGTGTTATTAAAACCAGTGCGTAGTCAGACTTCTTTTCGGGGGGGGGGGGGGGGGGGGTTGATTTTTTTTGGAAGGAATAAATTTGCTGGCAGGGCAAATCTTAAAAAATGGAATTTTTAACCAAGTATGGCCCACATCGCTAATTTGGCCAAAATGTGATGTCACATCCCCAACTGTGATTTTGTTTTCCTTTCGCCGGGGGAGGGGGGGGATGTGCACCTCGTGCGCCGCCGCCCACTGACATAAACGTAGTATGGGAAGGACCCCGGCTAGATTGAATTTTCCAGAAAACTGGCAATGGATCTTTTCTCTAACGTTGATGTGAGGTTGCAAGATAAAACTCATTGCTTTTTAGCTTGGTTAAGCGTAAAATTCCTACTTCGATGTCATGTCATTTAAAAAAAAAGAATTTAATTGGCAGTGTGTAAAAAGTGTGGCTTACAAGTATGTCCCCCTCCAGGTGCTATAGTGACTGCTTTCATCCGTCGGGTTATAAAATATTTCAAAATTTAATGTTTTATTGCTGAATCATTTGTTTTAATTTATCAGTAGGCCCTATTTTTTTTAAGGACTGGCCGAAGTTATACTGCAATGAGGATTTCAAATTTTCCTCTCCATGCATTACTTCAAATAAACACAGAGTTCTAACAGCCTGACACATCGTCATATACTTTACAACTTCTCATTTCAATGGCACAGTTCAATACCTACTCCATTATAAAAACAGATGCACCCTGGTGTCCAGGTATTAGTCATAGGATTCCTAGAATGCATAAGGTCCGTTCATGTTATGCAGTATATAAGGATGGGGTGCATAACCATGTCCCTGGAATGCAATATAATAGTAAAATCACACCTATATAAAAGCTAAGCCAACAAGGCCACAATAACAGTGCCCATGGTGATGAAGTTTTCTGTATACAGTATTATGACCTGTGTTTTCAAGTGTACATGTACACATAGTTCCAATTCATTAGCATGTGGATGGATTTTTGCATTTTAAAAATTAAATAAACAATAATAAATGTCAAATTTAATATTCTTCTCATTTATAGCCTTGCCTTCAACTGGCAGCCTTTCAGGGGAAGGGGAAAGGTGGGAAGGTCAACACAGGTTATATATGCAAATAAGGTCAGATTAATGTTGGGTAGGTTTTTTCTCATAAAAATAATATTAAAAATAGGGTGGTTAATACGTTCAACATACACCCTTTTGTTTTAAATCACAAATTCAAGTCATCTTTTCAATTTCAAGAAAAAAATAGCACAATAAAGTCTATATTGAACAAAATCCAATGTTGGTCCAGTATTTGCTGAGAAAACCTGGCCATTTTGTGAGTTAGATAGATTTTAGATCACGGGCCAATATATAATTATCTTACGTGGCCTTTCTCAACCCATGGCTGCCAGCAGCTTTATATGCTTTGAGACACCGTACATGTATTTGCCGAGAAAACCTTGCCATGTATGAGTTAGATAGCTTTAGATAACGGGCACCAATAATAATAATTATCTTACTGGGTGTTTTTTTGCCTTTCTGAACCCATTGGCTTGCCAGCAGCCAATGCTTTGAGACCACCGTCCATGTATTTGCTGAGAAAAACCTGGCCATTTTGTGAGGAGATAGATTTAGATCACGGGCCAATATAATAATATTCTTACTGTTGCCCATCAGCCCATTGGCTGCCAGCGCAATTAATGCTTTGAGAACACCGGTCCATGTATGTTGTTGAAAAAACCTGGCCATGTTTGATTAGATAGCCTTTAGATCAACCAGGCCAATATATAATTATCTACTTGGCCTTTTCCCCATTGGCTTGCCAGCCGCAATTTATATGCTTTGAGCACCGTCCATGTATTGCCGACAAAACCTGGCCATTTTGTGAGTTAGAAGCTTTAGATCACGGGCCAATATAATAATTATCTTACTGTTTGCCTTTCTAACCCATGGCCTGCCAGCAGCATTTATATGCTTTGAGACACCTTCCATGTATTTGCTGAGATAAACCCTGGCCCCATTTTGTGAGTTAGATAGCGTTAGATCACGGGCCAATTAATAAGTTATCTTACCGTTGCCTTTCTAGCCCATTGGCTTGCCAGCAGCAATTTATATGCTTTGAGACACAGTCAACATGGAGTATTTTTGATTGTAGACAAAATTTTGTCTACTTTTTTTCATCTTGTGTTTTTTTTGAATTTGCTCTTAGAATGCAAAGTACAGATAACTATTATCCCATACTAAAGCCTCTTCACATTGCAATAGGCATTTTTCCAAAGAATACAGGGGCCGTTGCGTACAGTTGGCGAGCAGGAAGGAACTGAACACGAAAAAGTTACTATTAGCAAATAGCTAGGGCACCTCACCCTGATCACCACCCAGATAATACATGCATATGCAATGACACATAGGGTTATAACATTCAATTATAGTTTCGTCAACTTATTTTGATAAAAATTCTGTTTGTTTTGAAAATGTTCAATATTTGATCTTATATTTGTAATTGAGTGTAACGTTAGTGAAATTGTTGAAATTGTGATTGTCTAATTTGCGTCCAATAAGTGTTTGATGAGCATCGTATTAATTTATTTCTGTTGCTGGAGTGATTGTTTTTCTTCCTGAGGTCCGCCCTCAATTTGTACTATTGGTAGTATCAATCAGTGTGCAGACGATAGTGGTCAAGACTCTTTCATTATAGCAACACACCAAATGAATAAAATAATAAGAACAGAAATCCAACCGATTTAGGCGCTTGATGTTGGTCTATCATTGGTGTTTCCTCATGACCCACACACGTCCTCGTCCATTATGACAACATGACAAAAAATAAGAATTTTTCGCTCAGATTCGCTTTTTACGTGTAGAACCAATTGGGCGACGTCTAAAATTGGAATTTCTTTGGCCGCCCTCCCCTGGATGATTGATACTAATGAACTGATTTTATTCACATCTCGGCAACTCACTGAACTTGCCGGTTAAACTTGAAGATTTTTGATCTGTGTGAACTGAATAGTCCGCTAAATGACTTGGCAAGTATTACACAACAGTCCAGTGTGTGATTAAAATCGCCTTGACACTTTAGCTTTCAGTTAATTTGCGGCCAGATTAGAACTTCTAAAGTTGCAAAATTCAGCAACCCTCACAGGCAAATTTAGTATTTAATGTTCAGCAAGGAAGTTGGGTGAGATAATATTCACCGCCTTGTGATATTTTTTCAATATCAGCTTAAGTATGCCTATATTGTCAGATTTCACTGCGTAATATTTATAACACGTTGAACATGTTAGTCCCGGGGGATGGGAGGGGGGAACCCCCCTCCCCAAATGTTTTTTTTATGTAATTGTAATGTAAGAGGCATTGGTAATACCCCCCGTCCTTTTCACAACACCGTCACACCGACAAGACCCATTAAAAAAAATGAGTGTTATTAAAGCCAAGTGGCGTCCGTCAGACTTCTTTTTTTTGGGGGGTGACTTTTTGGGAAGGAAAGTGAAATTCTGTTTCAGGCAAATCTAAAAAAATTGCCATTATTTTAACCATTATTGCTCCAAATCGCTTAATTTGGCCAAATTTTGATTTAAATCCCCAAATCGCGCTGATTTGTTTCCTTTCGCCGGTGGGGGGGGGGGGGTGGGATTTGCACCCTCTTGCGCCGCCACTTGCCTAAACGTAGCAAGGGAGACAACAACACCGGCTAGATTGAATTTTCTCAGAAACTGGCAATTGATCTTTTTCTCTAACTTTGATGTGATTTTGCAATAAAATTCATGCGTTTTTTTTTTCGTAGTAAGCGGAAATTTCCCCGGAACTTCGTGTCATGTTTTGTTTTTTTTTTCTTTGTTTTTCAATTTTTAAAAAAAGAAAAAACCTAAAAAATTTAAAAAATTGGTGGTTTACAAGTAGGTCCCCCTCCAGGTGCTTTTGTGACTGACCTTTCCCATCCTTCTGAGGGATAAATTAATGTTTATTGCTGAATCATATGTTTTTTTAATTTTATCAATTCGGCCTATTTTTTTTAATGACTGAGCGAAGGTTAATACTGGCAATGAGGCAAGTTCTCAATTTTCCTCCCATGCATTACTATAAATAGCACAGAGTTCTTAACAGCCTTGACAACGTCGTCATCTACTTTTGAACACACTTCCTCAATCATTTCATGGCACCATTTCAATAACCTACTCCAGTATAAAAAAAGATGCACCCTTGTTTCAGGTATGAGGTTCATGATACCTCAAATGCATAAGGGTCAGGTTATCATGTTATGCAGTATAATAAGGAGGTCAAACCATGGTCCCTGGAATTACAATTAAAGTAGTCAAGCACACTATAAAAAGCCTAAAGCCAAACACGGCCACAGATAACGTCCCCTGGTGATAGTCTTGGTATCCAGTATTATGACCTGTGGTTTCAAGTTGTCCATGTACACATAGTTCCATTGCATAGCATGTGCTGGATTATTTTGGTCAAAAATTTTAAAAATTAAACATAAAGCAAATCAACTTGTCAAATTTTAAATATATCTGTCTACATATTATCCATGCCTTCAAACTGCAGCCTTTTCAGGGGAAGGGGAACGGTGGGGAAGTTCAAACACATTTATATCTGCAAATAAAGTCCAGATTATGTTGGGTAGTGTTTTTTCTCATAAAAATAATATTAAAAAAATAGGGGGTGTTTATACGTCCCCTCAAACCTTTTTTTTTTAAATCACAAAATTCAATTCATCTTTTCAACCCGATTTCAGAAAAAAAATGACACAATAAAGTATATATTGAAAAAAATCCAATGTTTGGTGAAATTTCTCTCATAGCAATCATCGATGCCATCTTCACATGGATTTACCGAGGCAGCTGAGAGAGGAGAGAAGTACAAAACCGGTCGTTGTTAAAGTTATTTGTATAGTGTTTAATTGAGGCAAATTCGGCAAAATTGATACTTTATCGTTATGTAAGCAAAGAGTGGCAAAGGCAGAACCCCAATTAAATTAACAACACATACATGTACAGTGAAAATGCTGGAAGTCCTTGACTTGCCACCCTCTTGAAATCAATCGCACTGTGAATTTTGTGTCAAAATATAGCCTTATAATATCTCTATCTGCATAAATAAGAAAATTCCATCAAACGTTATGCAAAATTACCAGTTTTTTACGCCCGACCAGCCGTTCAAAATCTGCCAATGGGTTTACACAGTAAGGAGGGAGAGGAAAGTTAATTGAAACATTTAGCAGGCTCCCTTACCATAAATCGTAAAATTGCTAAAAGTATATATTTGAGAATCCTGAACCAGACCTTTTGGTGTCACGGTATTCGGTGTGCTTTGGAACAAAACTGGAGTATTTTTAAAGTCCACCCCTGTATCACGCCAAGCCTGTCCCCTACATGATTTATAGGGTGGGCGGAACGTTGAAAAAGTCGATTTTAGGGGATAAACATACCTCCACCTCCCAATGTCCTTTGGGAGTTTGAACCAAAAAGTGGGATTATTTTTATAAGATGACTTTTGCATCTTTTTGTCCAATATTTGAGGCCCGTGTATACGAGCATGCCTGAATTACTTTTCAAAACCCCTATTTCAGCTTTCCATCGTACATTTTTGTGTAAGCGACTGTGGGAGCTGCTGTGAGTTCACTTTCTCCAGTTGGACCAGTAACTACAACCTGGAGTAAAAGGTTGACCCGAGATAACAGGATTCTTAAAAGTGTAGAGTTAAGTGAATGGCTATTCTACGACTTACAATTCCACATGGTAAAAGACCTATGCTAAATGCTCACCCCAACTTTCTCCCCTACTCCTTACTGTGCGTGGAGTTTTGTAAACCACTTGGCAGAATCGAACTGCATGGCCTTGCGTAACTGACGATATTTGCATAAAATGTAGAGAAAGAAGATAATTGATTTATTGCTATATTTGACAACAGAAAATTAGAGCACAATTCTTTTTGGCCCACTGTATATAAACAAGAACAACAATGTGAATGTAGCTCAGTCTAAATGGCAATTTGAAAGCTTAATGACATTTGCCATCTGAGAGTCGACTTTTTGCCATCATATCCATTTCTTGAGTTGAGCCACGTATTGACCAGACTACGAAATCAAGATTACTTTGCCCACAAAAACTTGGTCACACAAAGGAATCAGTGAAGCAAAGACCAAAATTAAGGCAAATAAGCAAGGAGTATTACTCATCGCTTACTATAAAAATGGGTTAACAGAGTGGACATGTGTTTAATTGTGAGATGTGAAAAATACTGTATACCAAAATATGCAGTCGATGAAGCTCTTATAGAGAATTATGTTTTTTTTCAGTGACAAATTGTTAAGGTTTGTAACACATTCCCCGAATTAATACCAGTAGTGATGCATTGTGTCGTGAAAAGTGCGGGAAATGTCGTTCATCTCAGTTCCTTTGAACCTGCCCCCGAGTAAGAAGTCCGGGCTTTGTAAATTACCATGGAATCCTGTATGTGTGAGGATATAGAATGAAGTAATGTGGATGTTGAGCGTGATAAAAGACTTTGTTGAATGTCCAGTTCATTTTGTTGAGAAGAAACACTTAAGAGTTACCACAATTACGTCAAATAATCAACACGATCTTTGCCTCAATCTTATGGTGATGCGTCCAAGCGGGGTCAAGTATCACGGCGGATTCGCAATTCAAACATAAGCTCTGCAGATTCCATTTGCTGAGCTCAAAACACAAACTATATCATATATGTACACACGCAAAAATGCTCTTGAAAGCGATTTCTCAACCATTTGTCACTACAAATTCGTGGCCCAACTTACCAATGCAATTCTGTCCTTGTTGGACATACCATTCTAGTCAATAGTCACAGGTATATGAGTTGCTTTCTTCCTCAAATATAACTTGTGAAAAATTGGTCTGTATGAAAACAGTCGTGGGTGTCATCCGCGCAAGGAGTTATGAAACTCTTTACGAGGCAAAAATGATCAAAGAAGGTGAGTTTTATCCTTTTTCTATGTCATTGTTTATTATGTCATTTCTTATCTTAACTCATTTTAATTATCTGCTAGGATTAATTGACAACAAACTGAGATGGCAGTTCAATTGTTGAATTGAGTTGCATTCAACCCTATTGTGAGCTTGAATGGAACAAATTAAATTCGCACCGTTGGACTTAACAAAGTGTAAAGGGGGTCACGTGGACCCAACCATTTGTTTTTCCGCGCCATTTTTTAACGGTAAATTATTTTGCGAAAATTGTATGTACTTGCCTAACATTCAGTGCGAATATTTTGGTGTAAAATAATTCAAATCACATGACGTTCGTAGTGCTAATTAGCATAATTAAGAATTTTGGTGGCGCTATAAAACATTTGTTTTTTGCACATTAAATCGGACTGGAGTATTTTTTGTTTTAATGTTTATTTAAATGTATTTGTTTTATTGTTTTTATGTTTTTTCTTTTTCAAGGTTTTTCAGTTTTTTTTTAAAATTTTGGGCGAGAGGAATTGGGTGCGCGTTGCAAAAAATCGGCTTTTGGACTGCCATTTTGAATCGGTACACCAATTTTAATTTTTTTCTGGTTATATGTCGTGTTGCTGTACCGCATCAATGACCATGAGTTTGGTAAAAAAAATCCACCGGCAAAGTATTTTCAGGGGGAGTCCATGATGGATGCCCCCCCCATACACTAACGGGAGTGTGCGAGGACCTGATACCTTAAGTGTTAAATCTAAAGATTGGGAAGGTAAATTGTACACGATTTTGTAGTTTAATGTTTATTTTGTGATTTTCTCCTGAATCAAATTTGGAAACTGTATATGACTCAGCTAAATATAACAATTAAAAAAGTGCAACTCCCTTTCAGTACTAATACTTTGGTGCGCAACTGAGGAGATATCTAACTTTAATTGTGATTTATTCTTGCAACCTACCTATAATACTAGTATGTGATTTTTTTATGGTTGATATCTTTCCCAGCTAACAATTTTACGTTTCCAGAACGTTGTCAAACATTTCAGTTTGGTACTGAAACGTTTCAATGAAACGTTTTGGGACGTAAAAATGTAGACACTTTTTTACGTTTAGAAAGGTTTACAAGAAAGTATTTGAAACGTCCTTGGAACGTTACAAAACGTTTCTGAAACCTGGTCGGAAACGACATTGGTTTTCAATAACGTTGAGAAAACGTTTTGGAAACGTTTCAACACGTTTCGACAACGGTCCTGTAACGTTGCTAGAGCATACATTTTTCGGGTTGCCAGAACCTTGGAAAACGTTTCTACAAAGGTTTCTGTAAGTTTGTTATATAGCACACCTTTTTCTGGTTGCCAGAAGCTTTGTATTGCAAAATTTGTGTTTAAGTTCCGCAACGCCTTGATACGTTTGAACATATTTATTTGTCCATGGATTTT
>JAMKCH010019988.1:0-19563 GCA_023653785.1 Ophioderma brevispina | reverse complement strand
TTAGATTGGTGGTTGCTAATGTCAATAAAATTGTAACATTTAAGTGTTGACAGAGTTGAAGACATCAGATGATCCCGCATTGAGGGATGCTACTACTGGGTTGCTCTGGGAACTCAACCTTATTGATATCCACGAAAAAAAGAAACGAACTCTCGGGCGTCAATCGTCTGCCACACTGGGGTCACACATATTTATCAGTTACTCGTGGAAAAACCAGGCTCTCGTTTTAACACTGAAAAGGCACCTTGAAGCAGCTGATTTTACCGTATGGATGGATTTGGATAAGATGGGTATGAATTCAGCTTACTTGCATTAATATATATGGATGGATTTGGATAAGATGGGTATGAATTCAGCTTACTTGCATTAATATATATATGGATGGATTTGGATAAGATGGGTATGAATTCAGCTTACTTGCATTATTAATATATTGACGATCTATATTATGATGACGATGACGAACATCGTCATTATCATCATCATAATCCTCCGCCTCCTGCTCCTCCTGCTCCTGCTCCTGCTCCTCCTCCTCATCATCCTCATCCTCCTCCTCCTCCTCCTCCTCATCATCATCCTCATCATCATCCTCATCCACCATCCATCATCATTCTGAACTGTTTTACTTAGCAAATTTTACCCCTTTGCCCTCGGGCAAGTTTAGAACCGTCAAGTAGTAGTCAGGAGTATAGTAGCTCTTACTTCATCAACACAAAATAATAACCAGTGAACCATGTCGACTACCCCTTGCCAACTGACGGCTTTAAAATGAACTGTACTCACAACTTTGTCAACAGATTAGACTGTACCCCAGTCTCGGCTCTGTCTCTGGGTTTAGAGCGCACTTGGTTAAAAGATAATGCTAAACTAAAAACTTGAGGACTTTTCAGCTTACCACCCCCTAGCTGGACAGTCCTGCCAACCAACTTGTCCACAGAACGTGAATTGCACAGGGCTCCTGGAATTAACACTAGGTAGGGAGTAGCCATTGAAGAGTCTAGTGTAATTTCAGTCGCTTAGCGTTTTCATCACCGTGGACCCGAGGGAGGGTCTATCAACAGATGAACACTGTTTGTGCTGGTTGGTCACTGAAGCAATAGGCAAGGGACAACCTAGCTACCTTCATAGACTACAGATAGATATGGGGTGACCTATATTATCGTTGACCTTTATATTAGATGGTGGTGGTTTGAAATGGAAATTGTAGTTTTGTTATGTGTGACTTAATATAAGAAATGCATTATTTCTCCAATGCTGTGGTAACGAATGATATTTTGCAGTGTCGAAGGCATAGGCGTAAATTCCGGGGGGATGGGGGATATCCCCCCCCCAATATTTTGATGAGGGAGATGGTCAATACGATCACCCCCCCCCAATATTGATGCCCGTTCTTGCGTTTTTGACCAAGAATAACCTCATAGTTTTAGGTTTAAAATGGTAAATTTCCGCGCGCTTCGCGCGCATTTGGTTCTTATTACAATCACATTTAACGATTTTAGCGATTTTTTCTAAATGGCACATGTGCTAGTAATAGATCTTTTCAGCAAACCCCGTTTCATTCATAAATTTTCATCAACCCCATCCCCCAATATCAAAAAGAAATTTACGCCACTGGTCGGAGGTAAGTTATGTTCAAATAACAACGTTTAATGAAATAATTGCTGGTGTTTTCATCCTGATACTTCAATTGAAACATCCAAGCTATCTTAGATGTGAAATAATGTATTTTAGGTCAACATTTATTTATTAGGTACATTACCATACATTATATGAGTACCATAAACATTTTTACCTGTGGCTATTAAAATAATTCCTCTTACCTCTCACGGTGAGTGGAAAGACCCAAAACTTTTAATGAGGTCTCACTTATTTGGAAATCTACCACAGCAGCCAGCAAAGTCCCGCTGTGCATGGATTACACCAACATCAGGTCACGCACTGCTGCCATTTCAAAACACGGACATTTACTTCGCATTTCCTAAGAAAAGTCGATGACCGCGTAGGAATTATTTTGTCTAAAATGGTTCCTTTTATACCACCCGAAACCGTTCAACAGAAAAAACTTCTAACCGGTCACATATTTTTTTTTAAACCTTATAATTAAACCCGAATATCAAAGTTCCACAGACGCCTACTAAAGTCTGTTGAAGAGACTCTTTTGAACAATGACACTCATAACAATAGATCAGCGGGATGTTGTCGGCTGCTGTGGAAATCTACTATAGCGAATACGGCTCTTCTTGGCCCACGAGTACGCAGTAGTTGACGGCTCACCAGTTGAATCCTTGTTATTTTGTCCTAAACTCCTAATGAAGTCCGAGCTATTCCTGACGGAAGCTTGGCAGTTATAAGCTTTTCCGACGGTGAACCCGTTAAAATAATCACAAAGCGTTATGGGTACTTATGGATACTCTTCGTAAAAACCTATTCTATAATGGACACGCATACAAGTTTCAGAAACGTTAAAGATTTCACCCTTTGAATATCTAATGGTGCGTCCCTAACTTAGCTATGTTACCCATCTTTTGAATAGGGGGTAATGTTTTGGAAGCTATGGCGAGTGCTGTCGAGAAATCTGCTGCGGTAATCCTGTGTGTGTCGTCAGGTTATAAAGAGAGTACCTACTGTCAAAAAGGTTTGTAACGAATCGGTAAATAGAGTAAGAAACAAAATCAACGCATAGATGAAGGCCAGCTCCTCATTCCCAGAATATCCAAAGTTATAATTGATTTGATCGAAATGCCCATTGATGATTATTACACTATAATTTTTTTTTTCAATTCTCGGTAGCCAGGTTGCATCACAGTATAGGCGCATAAAGAGAAGATCACTAGGTTGTAATGTGACAGTCTGATATGAAGTAGGGGTTCCCCAAAATAAGTCGCCCCCGAAAATTCAATGACATTCGGTGCATAACTTCACTTAGAACTGGATGTTTAGAAAAATTCTAAGTTCTGAATAGAGGAAACATTTGCTTTAGAAACTTAAAGAGGGCATCGGTGGTAAATTCTGACTGACTTTTGTGGGGATAAATAGCATCACATTTATTCTGCAGTGCTTAAATAGTCCGATTTTCTTATGGACACTGATTTGCTTCGCTGAACGCCGTTCATTAATGTGAATCCGTGGACAGATCGCTAACGTAAACCGACTACTTGATTCAGACGACTGTAGCTCGGTCTATACCCAACCGATGTAAATGATCTTTGCAGCAAATTAAAGATAATAAACAAAGCTTTCAGATGATATCGAAATGGTGGACACAATCAGGGTCAAGTTTTTGTGACTAGCCTTGTATATGGTAAACTCCCAATTTAGAATATGATTGCTTTGTTGTAGATCGACATATTCATGATTTCATTGTTTTGATATCTCTATGTAGTCTACAGCATATCTGTCAGTTTTGCATTGTAGTTTTTCTAATAGCTTCAGTTTTCAGGTCTTTGAAGATTAGCTTACTCACCATGGGTTGGCAATCGTCTATTGATAGATGTGGGACGTGTGACATCTGACCGACACTTACTTGATTTGGCGTGTAACTATTATAGTCAAAGAGGTTCTATATAGATAGAGAGGTAAAGCGTTACGTCATCCTTAGAAATTCATCGTCTCGCATGTTTTGCCGACCATAAAGAAAACATAGAGTACCAACAATAGAAAGCAATGGCTGCCTCCGCTTCTTCCACATACTGTGGGTGCCGCTTTGCATATACACTAATCGGTAGTGATACAAATTGATGTATGTGTTAGAGGTGGCCAGGTGTAATAATAGTGCACCTGGATCATTGTGCTCAGATACTTTTTTCCCATAATGCAATGCGCGCTTAGGTGAAAAGATGTATTCATTGAGGCGGTTTATTTAAATCAAGACGACTGACGTGTCATTTCATTCGTTGTGTGGCCATGGGTAGGACAAAATTTAACCACCCAATAGCACCCAACATCCAACAACTGATATTTTGCCGGATTGTTTGTATCGAATTGACATTATGTGTGTATACAAGCACCCAAACTAATAATTATTCCGTGTAATATTCAAAATGTCAGCGCCCAGCACGGACGACTGGTTTTGAATGGGCTTCACCCCCTTGATTATAGTTATCTGGCTTTTCACAACAGCCGATTTGAATTCACTGTTGCTGTTAGGTGGCATGTCCTACCCCCCCTTCCGGAATACAATTAGAAAGGAGGGGCAAGATAGTGACTTCCTTGGAAGACTCAAATTCCCCAACATATCCACATACTCACTCTTGTCATTATCTGGCCATAATAACGTCAATATAATTGCTAAAGGGTTTGAGGTCCTTATTATAACGTGATCAAAACTAAGCGGTCACTGTTCCAAGTCGTAATTGTCTCTGTAAAATCTGTTGCAGAAGCTAACTACTCCATTGATTGTAAGAAAGCAATAGTTCCCCTCATAATGGAAGAAGGCTACAAGGCCGACGGCTGGCTTGGCTTTATCATTAGCGGTATCTTGTATTTCAATGCCTATTCTGAAGACACTATGGACACCCAAATGCCCCGTATCATCAAGGAACTCAACAGCCTCATAGAGGGCGAGCAAGACTGTTAAGGTATTAATTTGGAGAATAAAATATATGTGTCGTAATATGTTAGGTTGATTCGTAAGAATTAACATAGAAATCCCGATTATTCTGAGATTTAAGAACACATGTATGGCAACAAACCGTCTAACAGCTTTACGCAATGGAGAGCGCCATCTCTTGGCAGAAATTTGAACTAAAACGACATTTGCTAAGCATGAAGCGAACAGTGATATGGTGAATTTGAATTCTGCTGGCAATCTGATAGGGGTTCGTGGTATAATTAATGCTTCGCAAGAAAATTAAACATCAATTTGATTGGGAACTGCAAAGAGATGCGACTCTACCATTGCGTAAAGCAGTTCAGACCGGGTCGGCCATACACGTACTTCTTAAATCGAGAATGTTTTATGTTCCTATTGCATTCTGGGTAAAAAGGTTCAATTATTGTACATAATATATACATAATCCCTGTAGTATATTTGATCCGGTTCGTACTTCATCGTGTGTAAAATCATTTTAATTAAAACGTTGACAGCATAACGAAACATTAATCATATGTTTGTCTCACTTTTACTCTCTTGTAGATGGCATCATATTGAATGCTGAGCCTAGGGAGTAAATAACTGTCAGTTATTCCGAAGGACCCTTTTTCAAGGGGGCACGACTCACAAAGAGTTTTTATAACATGACACGAGGATGCACAATCCATTAGTCGCCGTTGAGGGCTAATCCTGTCAACTCAATGATAGGAATTAGTGTAACCCAGATAGGCGGATTCTCCAGAAACAGCGTAACCAAATTCGATGTATCCAAAAGTATATATTATAATGAGCATACGCACTTCATTATCATAGGTTTTGGCACCACCATATTTGGTTTACTATTGTTATGTAATTCGTAATTTTGTGATTAAAATATTATATTATTTCTCTATTTTACTTTAGAAATTTTCGCACGGGAAGTACTTTTTTATTAGGGAAGAGAAAATGGAATTACGCTAGTGCTATATTGAGCTGAGATCAGACCAGATGTTATTTACAAGACGAATTATGCAAGAGATGAACAGAATTCCCAAATGCTCAATTTAGAAAATGAAGTCAAGTTGTCTGCTTTGAGATCAAAACAGATTGCAAATAGGTAGTTGTTTTTCCTATGATGTCATTAATGTAAGATGATACAATGCAGATATGTAATTAATGTGAAATCCATTGGACAGTATAGGGTAATGTTTATGCAATGATGAGGTGGTAAGGTTTATTTTAGAGTTTAAATATTATTTTTGTGAATATTGTGATATTAAGAGAACTTGGCGAGAATGAAAATTTGCCTGCACCGGGTCACTGGAGATAAAACTAGTTGAGATACATAGTACATGTGCCAGTCCTTATATATTTTAGATACCACCGTGAGTGTTGTCGTCTTTGAAGTGAAAAATTGCTGAAAATCAAAATAAGATTCCAAATTGTAGTCCTAAAAGTGTACAATTGGCGACAGAGGAAATCGTGGCGATTTTATCCCGGACTGATGTACTGTGGAATATTAGTGTCGTCGAGGTACAACCCCGTCATCTTGAACTGCTGGTCAAAGTTGTTTTCAGGACTGAGAAGATTCCCATGGAATATATAGCTGGATTTTTATAAGAACTGCGTGCTTGTCATTTGGAGCTTCACTGCGAGGACATATCATCGTTGAACTGACACGCTTCTTTAACACTTGCCCGGGAACCTGGGCTATAAAGTAGCCCAGATGGGGAATATCCAATGAGAATTCTGAAAAGCTGTAGCGTGACCCTGAAATCAGAACTCATTTTGGTCTAAAAACCATCATTCCACGCTTGATTAGATTGTTCTCGCCCCCCCCCCCATAAAATGCCGTCACGCACCCTCTGAAAGTCCATACTTGATTATTTCTAGATTTTTCGAACTTCTTTTCATTCGTTTCAAGAATAAATGCTAACATTTTTCAAAATCTGCAAAAAAAAGCAATGAAAATGACTAGCATCAGTACAAACCGCTCCTGCCAAGTTCCCAGCGAGATTTGGATCAAGTCTATGCGCAGTAAGCGAGTACGTGTTATCAGCTACCGCTACACAAATTTCTCAGTAAGAAGTGTGAAATTTATCGGCAATCGCATGTAAAGAACATGCTATTTTTCGTATAAATTTCATATCTTGGATTCTTGGAATGAGGTATTTTGAATCTACAAGGACCAGTGAACCTAGCCCGGGGGGGGGGGGGTACTCAGTGGAAAGGGTAGGTACATATGTGCCGCCAATATGGGTCACATTTTCACGCCTTACTATAACAATGGGTCATTCTTCCCACCAGGCTACTATAAAGATGTGTCACTTTTGATGGGTTCATGCTACTATTAAAGGGTCAAATTTTTCAATTTTTGGTCGCATTTTACTATGAAAATGGGTTCAATTTTTCCGATTTTCGCTAAAATCACAATGAAATGGTTGATTTTCTGATTTTTGGAACAGTTACTATGAACATGGGCCGATTTTGCTATTACTATGAAAATGGTGGCGTAATCCAAAGCCAACTCCTATAAATGGGTTTCGAATTTCGGACCACTATATAAATGGTCATATTTTTGTACAATTTGGTCACTATAACATGGGTCGAGTTGTTTTACCCGGTGGACGCACACCCGTACCCAATTTGGGTCGAGTAACCCCCCCCCCCCCCGGGACCTAGTCAACAACAATATTGCCCGAATATTTTGTGCAATTTTGAGGGAGGCAGGACAGGCGGAGACCAATAGTGTGGAAGTGGTGTGCATGTACCGCTAGTACTTTCCCAGTTGGGAAATTCGCCATTGACAATTATTGTTTGGTACACATATGGGTGATATGTATGCCAACGGGAAATTCAAAAAATGGCTGACAATTTATGACATGTAGGTTTACCCTTCATATACAACGATAGAGGAGTTAGTTAAACCAAAGTTTTAAAAATCCAGTTTTGTTCCAAGCTAACGAGGTGGCCGGATACACCTCACACTCAGCAATACTGCTGCCTGAGGATTTATTGGAGCAAAAGATAATTGACTGGATGCCCTTCCTGATGTCAATCCACAGTTTTAGGCAGTGGGCTTAGCCTTTGTGTGCAACCACGCCCACCATGCAAGGCAGCATGTGTTGGATGGCCGCCATTAGCTCTCCAGAGCTGCATGGGTGATATGTATGCCAACGGGAAATTCAAAAAATGGCTGACAATTTATGACATGTAGGTTTACCCTTCATATACAACAATAGAGGAGGTCAAGGAGTACACAAAAATGTTCATGTTGAAGGACCAGGACTTCCAAGAAGAAGGTAAATATACTCCCCGCCTAAAAAATCCGAACGATGTTGAATGGCAATCAACGTGCTCAAACTTGCTTTCAAATGAACGCGCCAAGCCAGCTGGATAACTCTCTCAAACTTCCACATCATGCTTCGTTATCAATGCACAGTGGCGTAGCCAGAGGGAGGCAGGGGGGAAGCTGCCCCCCCCCCCTGTGGGGAATCTTTCCCCCTCTTGCCCCCCCTGAAAAAAAAAGCTGGCTACGCCACTGTCAATGCATTACGGATACAGGTCAATAAGCAAACACATTACGCGAACAACGCTCCTGGCATTTATTATTATAATTCACCTACATACCTACATACCTTTTTAATACAGCAATTTATATCGTTCGGATTTTTAGGCGGGGAGTATATAATTAAAACTAATATGAGAAATTCACGTTACCGGTGTAAAGATGCATAAAGCAGCTATTAGTTTTTCTACGAGTTTTATATCATAGCTCCCATGGGTCCAGGGGAAGTTAAAGCAATATTAGCACATTTTTTTGAAGAGCGTCCCCAATATTTCAAAATAATTGAGATTTTTACCCGGTTGCATTGGTAATTGGCTAGTAAACTAAGCTCGAAAATGTCTGTGTGTCACAAACGAAGGAATTTTGTAATTAGAATAATTATTATCGGGATTCCGATAATAATTCAAACGGTCTTCCAATGTGAAATAGCCGGGAAATAGCGCCATGTACGTGTCTACGCTCATCCATTAGTTGTTTATTGGTTCAGACAAATCAAGTTAGAGGTTATTTTCTCGAGATGGCACTAGTATTTCATCATGAACGGACATAAACGTAGCATTTCCAGCTCTGCCGTTAAGTCCAATCTGGGATCCAAATTCTAATTACAAAATCGCTTAATTTGTGATATATACGCATTTTTTAGCATTCTCGTTCGCACGTATAGTTTCCTAGACAATCACCAACGTAACTGTGCCAAAATATCAAATTTGCAAATTGGGGGCGCTCTTCAAAAAATGTGCCATTAAATTGCTTTAAGTGAATAATTGATATTTTGCGATTCTAAAACATTACTATGCTACTAAAACCCACGTGTATATAAAACTAGCCATTTGCCATTATTGAAGCCAAAGCCCGCATGAAAAACTGATATTAACTTTTTGGGGGAAATAGAATTTCGCCTATTCTACACTGTGTGGCTATGGGATTGAGAGTTCCTAGCTGACGTCATCCTAACGTTAATCTAGGCATGTTGGTACTCATGTTGGTATTAATGGAAAGCTGTGACCACAGCTATCATTGTTACCAACGTCAAGTATCTGGATCATTCTGACGCTATATACTGGGAATGTTGGTACTTCTCTCACGGAAAAAAGATGGTTGCCTTCCTCCACATCCACCACTTTATACAGATTGTGCCAAAAAATACACTCAGAAAAAAAATATTAGAAATATTTATTGTGTCCATCTTCGCTAAAACATATTGTTTGAAGGCCTAATTATTAATCTAAATTGCTGTTTATACCCATCCCATATTCCAGAGATACACTCAATTAAGTGAAAGGGTGTAAATTTTAGCTGCGCCACTTCCTACCGGATATGTTTAATCTTGGTAATTAGCGAAAATGCATTTGATTCAAAGCATAGCTTTCAATTAAACCATTGCAGTGACGTCACTCTATAAAAACCGCGGTCTAATTTCTACGGGAATCTTGTGTTACCATGGAAGTTTAACTACTTAGTTCTCCAGGTAGACAAGGAAGATTAATAAATATATTCTTCTTCTGTTACCATGTCTAAGTGCCTCGAACCCACCTTTCACATCATAAAACCTGAGATGTGGGCACCATTAGAAACCTGATATTTTCTCATCTCATCTAATATTTTGACTGACTTCCTTTATGATGCTAAAAAGAGTTGTTTACTGTATACCGGTACTTATTTGTACAGTTAACTGGGCTATTGTGATATACGCCAATTACCGTTCACATTAAAACGGCGCGTCAGTTTCAAACCAAATTTCGGAAATTAAGGTAGGCCTACGTTGGCGATTGGCTTTCCTCCGAAACACAGAAATATATGTTGTAATTGAGTGTTTGTTTCCAAAGGAGGATGGGTATAATGTTTTGAGAATATTTATCGACGAACATACCAGTAAGCAGTTACCAGAAACTTCGAATATTTACTTTGTTATAAGCACAAAATATATGACTGTCATACATTTTGAGACAAGGTCTTAGTTTTGTAGTTAGATCCTTACTCATCTACTGAACGAAGACCCTAACTTTTTCGGCACTAAAATGTATATTAGAGGAATAGTGGAGTAGTTATTATGTATAGTTGATATTATTAATAATTAGTTAATGGTATAGTTCTAGATATTTTGCATATCATCAAAATAAAACAAATAATGTTTTTTAAGTTTCTGCATTGTTGCAAACATAATGCGCAAACAGCTAATTGCTCTACATTAAATCAAAATATAATTACGAGCATTCATCAAAATACTAACCGTTACTTAATAACTCGCCTGAGGCTTTTGTCATCAAACAAAATTGTTTAACACATTGACCTGTTGGAATTTAGTCAAATCCTACTGAACACCATATAGGAAAGAAGTTTTGGAGGCCAATGAGAATCATTTGTCACTATTTTGTAGTACACTACTTTAGCGAAGTTAGAGATGTATAACACTCGACAAATGGTGTCGAAGCCCTTTCTACTATCCAAGCTGGATTAATCCATTTCCATAGAGGTAGTAACTGGCACATGTGCATTTAACACACGCATGAGCGTGATACACTCACTCATCAGCGTGACACACGCGGTTTTTTAGTTAGTTAAACCAAAGTTTTAAATCCAGTTTTGTCCAAGCTAAACGAGGGTGGCCGGATACACCTCACACTCAGCAATACTGCTGCCTGAGGATTTATTGGAGCAAAAGATAATTGACTGGATGCCCTTCGAGGGTCAATCCACAGTTTTAGCCGCTGGGCCTAGCCTTTGTTTGGCAACCACGCCCCCAATGCAAGGCAGCATGTGTTGGATGGCCGCCATTAGCTCTCCAGAGCTGCATGACGCCCTTGTAGGTTTTATTTTTATTCTACCAAGGTAACCAGCTACCCTCCTCATCAGATGGACACACGCGGTCACTAACAGAAATACATCTGAACTTCTAAACCTGCACTTTCGTGCAGGTAATTATTGTCTTCTCTGCAATTAGAAAATTTAAGTGATGACTTGTTTTTTTGGCTGTTTTTAGGTGGTATATTGCTTTTTTGTACATATTATGAAAATTAACATAACAGTTTATCTACATCAAATTTTATATCATCGTTGTGTCTAATTTTAAAATCCTGCCATTTACAAGTACATTCTTTCAGTCAATAACGGGAAAGTTCCCCTGTCCTCCTTCAGATAAGTAACAAGAAATTATTTGTCGTAAATTTTGTTTTAAGGATATTCAGAGGTGTATTTTCTATCGGTAAATATATATATTATGGAGGTCGGAAACACAATCTTTTTGCTCTAGCATAACAACAAAATGAACTACCGAATAAAATTTTGGAAATAAGCATTTTGTCAGTGGTGTCTGCGAAAGCATAAAGAAAACTTTGGTTATGACGTTCGACAATGCCTCTTTAACATTAAAGCATTCAAAAAATAAAACTGATATCAGTTGGAATAAGATATTTAAACCTCGAAGTCAAATGCAATCCTGAACCCTCCAATCTTTTCTTTGTAGACTTTGTCGAAGAGATCGTTGAGATCTCCATGTAATATGTTCTTTCCAAGTCCCAACTTTATCCTGTAATAAGAAAAAAAGTAAATTGTTTGACCTTTGAATTAATTATTGACCGATTATTGATAACTAACTACCACTACTCTGTCAAATAAGTACATTATACGCATTACAGGGTGTCTCAGAAAGAACGTTACCCTCCAAAAACGGACATTTTTGCTTACTTAAACAATTCGTATCCTTGTTTTAGCTTTATATTATAAAAAGATGTACTTTTTAACATATGGTGAAAACAAGAAAGAAAACGGTGAAAAAATAACCAAACAATGACTATTTCCCTAAAAATGATGCAAACCTACTTTGTCTTTCTGAGAGACCCTGTATAATGATAATACAAGTTGTTCATGACGATGTTCCACGTTTTTTTTTAAACTATTCTTTTTCTTCGTGTAGAACATCATACGCAGTGTCCCCAAATAAGGTTGAAATTTACCATTTAAACTTACATTTAATGTAAGTGTAGGATGCCATTTTTTAATCCAAATTGCTGAAGTCAACTAAATTCACAGCATAAATAATCGTGGCTAGTTATCTGTCAAGTTTCAGTATCTTAAAGATTTGCGCATTTATGAAAAAGGCAGGGAGTAGTCCAAGATAAATGAAAGACACTTAGAGGAAACACCAAGCTTAAAGTTTCAGGAAAGATGCCGAAGTGTATTTTTGCCGATGAATGACATTGACAAATTGGTAGCTTATATTCCAAAACTAAATCTCGATCTTCGCGTACATTGAATTGAGTTTCGCAACGTCATAGATGCTGCTAGAATCATGCAATAGGTAATCCCCTTCTAAATACAATATAATTACGGCCGCTTGAGACTCTAAAATAAAGACTGAAATACATTAGCATCGTTTCTCTGGTATCCACGTAAACACAGTCCTCTGTGGTCCAGTGGTAAATCTCACGCCTAGTCGCGATGGGGGGGGAGGCTAGGGTCGAGACCGTGATTTTTCAGTCTTTAATTCAATGCTCGCCAGTTTCTCCCAGTTTCTATATAATATTTGCCAAAACTAAAGGTCACGGCATGCAAACTATTCATTTCCCTAATCAGTGTTCACTTTGATAGTCAATACCGTTGTTAAGAAGCTTAATTCCGAACGCCCGAGTGTGCGTTTTCCCTTCAGGATCATCCTCTTCGTGTTGGTCTAGGACTTGCTGCATTCCTTTCATTGTAGATAACACGGCGAGTTCATCGAGTGATAGACGAGTCCAAGAAAATTGGCAATTCTTTTCACTTGGCCCCAAATATCCTTAATAAAATGTTACGTATAGAAAATATTATGACTCAAATCCGTTGCATTAAAATATAACCCGATGAACGTACCGTAATTATTAGAACGATGCTTTAACCTATTGAACTATAGGCTGGGTGAAGATGGTTGCGATATATGCATCTGTAATTATATATATCCGGTCTTAAAGATGGGCTATGGCGGACCATGCATCCTTTACAAAAAAAAACACCGTTGTTAAGAGAAGTCTGGGAGTTTCTCATATTAACTTTTAGTTGGCAAGTAATCCTTGTTTTGCTAAAGGTGATTTCAGCTTCCAATTAACCTATCTGCAATCAGCAGTGCATTTGACGAAAAGACCACTAAAACACTTCTTTTATATAGCCCCCTCCCCAGTTTAAATCCCGATGATTTGTTCACGGAGTTCGGGAAATGATTTTTCCCTTTTGGACGGGAGAATTTGCTGCGGCGTGGCGCGTCAATAAATACTTGAATCTTTTGGGACGCCATTTTTGAATTTGTATAACCGGTTTTCATTTTCCCATGTCATGTGGTCGTGGTTGGGTGCCCTACAATGACCAGTGATCATTATCAATGTGGGGGTCCACTTAGATCCGCCTCTTTCACTTATGCACCAAAAGGGAGTGCAGAAGACCTGAACCAGCGCTTTTCTTAGACTCGGTTCTAGCTAACAGTTTAGGCTTTAACCAGCGTATTACTAAAGCTGAAAGTCGTCTGAGAATACGGCGCATTATTTTTAATTTTAGATATTTTTAACATAAAAGGTGATAGCACGGATTGAAATAATACGGAATTTTCTCAATCTACAACAACAAAACTAACCTTCTGCAGATCTTCATATTTTACGAAGAGGAAGTTGTCATTCTTTAGATGTTTAGCATAGCCTAGGACATGCTGGAACCAGTTTCCCATTGGTACTGTTAAAATAAGTAAAGTTTGATCAGATTGTATATGGCTTAGAAATTGTTTTTTATGCCCGGTCTCAAAATATACAGGAATTGACACCATACCAGGGAATGTTAAAAAAAGAAAGAATAAAATAAAGGAAAAAGAAAGTAACTTTCTACACATCTGAAAGGCCCCAGGCCTTTGGAAAATGTCATTATCTGCATTAAAGGTCATATTCTAAACAGAACAACTAAATTTTAGACTCCTATTTTATCTTGCAACTCTTGCATAATGTTTTATGACTTCTATGAAGAATTTCGATCGTAATATATTTCCCGTAAGGTTAACAAACTAATATTATAGAGGTGGCTATATAGGGTCATAATTGTGTCATAGTTTCTGATCACTTCAATCACTTCACCGGATAAATTAATTACTTTAATGAAGCTGATCCCATTTTTAAAAAAAAAATGCAAACAAGTGCTAAAAACCAGGGTGCCCCGACATAAAATCCAAAATGACCACCAAATTCTCAAAAAATCACATTTTTGACCATAACTCAATAAGCTTTTGAATTACCTTCATTTTGGTGGCAATACCAATGTTTTGGCATATAGGGAATCATTCTATGCAACTTTCATCTCATAATGTCTTTTCGTTTCCTTGATATTGCAGATTTAGCTCAAAATTGGACTGTGAGGGCGCTTTGCCAAAATGTACGCATCCTATTAAAACGTTTAAATTTCAATAGGTGGGCCATCATCAGAATTGTTGATTCATCATTTCTTGAACATTACAGCTGTTTAACTTTTCCCATTTTTCCATGGCATCAGTTTAAACATCGATGAAAATGCTCCTATTGCAAATGTACAGGGGTCACCGAACTTTCATATGTGTGGATTTCACTGGAGGGTATTTTTATTTCATTAAAATGTTTCAAAACAGTTTCAAAACAGCAAACATCTCCAGTCAATTTTTCAGGAGTGCTATAAAACTCTAAATTTTTGGAATGTTAAGTCGACATTTTTTCGTGGATGCACGCCTTTTGGGAAAACTCCCTCGCAGCCCAAATTTGAGCCAACTGCAATTAATATGAAAACGACCGGCTATTGTAAACGAAAGTTCATTAGAAGATTCGTAGCCCCAAAACACCATGGATTGTCACAAAAATTAAGTAATTGAAAAAAAAATCGAGTTATGTCAAAATGAATTTTGACATTTGGCAACCATTTTTGGATTTTGGCCGGGGCAACCCTTGTTTTTCACACTTTTTCTTCTTCTCTTTTTCTTTTCTCAAACATGGGATCAGTGTCATAATGTCATCCATTTCCCTGTGTTCGAAATGTTCTGAAACTATGACTCTAAGCCCACCTCTACTAATATGGCATATAAGTCAGCGGTTCAAAAACGTACTTTATCAGAAAATAGACTGAACTTGACGTGATTGCACCTGTCTTGCAGTTCTGGAGGGAGTATTGGACGACTGAAAGAGAGGGCGAATAAAACCACATCTTTTTTGTCTAGCGGGTAACCATCTGTAACAAATTACAATTATATTAGCAAATTGAACATACGCCAATAAATTGCAACCAAAAAGATTAATTAAATTTCACTAAAAGAGACATCTTCCATATGTAGTCTTAACGTATTCCCGCCACGCTTTTTTAAAGGTACTGATGAAATTATATACAGTATGACGGTAATTTAAGTTTTGTCCATACAAAAATTACTGCCAGGGTTTCCCGTAAATTTAAAGTATCTTACAGTTTATTCTTTACACGATACGAAATCTTTTACTTTGGGCACTGTTTTGAAGCCCACCCCACCAACCATGAAGAGCACAGATATCAACTTTTTTGCTTTAAAATAAAACTAACGAGTTGGGAACAACCTTTTTCTATAGATATCTAAGAAACGTGGACAACGTAATTCGGGTTGTCCTTTTAATTAATGTTTGGTTGGTTGGTTAATATCCTTCAGTCACAAGTTCTATGGAGCCAACACCCGATGTTTTGGTAGAAATACACTTTTCCGTGTGTGACTGCACGCGGCAAGACCGATTATTGATATACAGCGGCTATTCGACAGCAGGACTGGTACACAAACGGCGTCTCTGACGGCAATCTCACACTTTCCAGTTCTTGGGAGACAACGTTGGTTTCCATACTGACCTGTTGTCTGCAGGGATTATCGCATTGACATGTTGCATACTTACATGTCTTTTTGAGACATATTTAAGCGAATATAACGTACGGCCTATGCTTTTCTCCAGATGCAACTTTGCAAGCATGCGACCATCATTCATGAGTTGACCTCTCTGAATGCAAAGCTCTTGTGAAACTCGTTGTTTATTACCTTATCCTTTATGTTATAAGAAAGGATTCTACGAAGACCCCTCATATGAATATCTGGAGACTCCTTTTTGTGTTAAATATGGTAGTCTCGTACTGACTTTGCCATACGTAGGTGCAAGACGTACTTTTGTAGACATTTTTTTGAGTGGGTTGTTAGATGTTCATTTTCCCACACTCTCTTTGAGATTTTGAGGAGAGTTGTATGTGGCGAATATCTGTGCGTTTGTTTGATCTTGGTATTCAAGTCAAAGACAGGGTGGGTCCTATGACAGGCGAACCAAGTACTGGAACTGATGAACAACTCCAGGTGTAGCGTGTCACATTACCTGGTCTTCTTCAGGCTGATTATGAGACCAAACAGTTTGAAACCTTTCCAAGAGCCTTTGAAGTCGTTCTTCTGAGTGCATGCTAAAACCCCTCATTCCGCAAACCGCCATCTCTGATAGTAGGTCTACCTGTCCTTAAAGGCCGACTCAGAGATTTTCCTTTAGGGCGCCTCAATTTCCAAAAAAATCTGTTTTTTGCATGTACATAATGCTTGTGCCATATACTAATCACTGTTGAAATGGCTAAGCTAAATGGGGCGAATTCCTGGTCATATAGAAAATCACAACTTTTGTTATAAATTCCGGATCCGAACTTTTTGTTATACACAGTATCCTATGGTACGTAATCACACATATTGTTTACTGCATCAAAACGAAAATCTGATTCATCTCAAATTTCGGAATTGTGTATTTTTAGTTTACTATCTTTGGGTTCTAGTTTGACTCATTTTTCATTATACACAAAAAAATAATATTTCGAAAGCTCTGAGTCAGACTTTAACTTGGTCTTGGCACGAACCTTTCAGTGTTGAAGAGGCGGCCATCAGAGTGAAGGTAATACGCCCGTTGTTTATGACAAGGAAGGCATGCTTAATTAAAATCAAGGAGAAAAGATACCAAAGAGTGGGAGCTAGCCTAACCCGCCAGCATTTCTTTGACACGACAAAACCCTCACATCGGAATACACAATACTACGAAGCCCCATAGGGGACATATAAAAGATCTGTTTTGGACTAATCTGTTCCCACAATTTGCATCTGTTCCCACAGTTTGCAATCTGTTCCACAAGATTTGCAATCTGTGCACACAGATTACGGAATCTGTTCCCACAGTTTGCAATAGTTCCAACAGGAGATTGCAATCTGTTTTTTTTTTCTTCCCAAGATTTCGTAATCTGTGGCCACAGATTGCAATATGTTCCCACAGATACATAATCTGTTCCACAGAAGGCAATCTGTTCCCACAGATACCGTAATTGCTCCCAGATTGCAATCTGTTCCCACAGATGCAATCTGTTCGCACAGGTTTGCAATCTGTTCCCACAGCTTACGTAATCTGTTCCCACAGATTGCAGATCTGTTGCCACAGATTGACAATCTGTTCGCCACAGTTTGCATTCTGTTCTCACAGATGCATCTGTTCCCACCAGATTGCAATCTGTTCCCCAAGATTACGTAATCTGTTCCCACCAATTGCAATCTGTTCCCACGACGTCCACCCCCCGTAATCTGTTCCGAAAGATTGCAATCTGTTCACAAAGATTGCCAATCTGTGGGAACAGATTAATTAATCTGTTCCCACAGATTGCAAGTGTTCGCCACAGTTTGCAATCTGTTTCCAAAAGATTGCAATCTGTTCCACAGATTGCAATCTGTTCCCACAGATTGCAATTCTGTTCCCACAGATTACGTAATCTGTTCCCACAGATTGCAATATTGTTCCAAAGATTGCAATCTGTTCCACAGTTTGCAATCTGTTCGGACTCAGTTTGCAATCTGTTCCACAGATTAGAGGCAATCTGTGGCCACAGATTGCAATCCGTTCACACAGATTGCAATCGATGTGTGGCCACAGATTGAAATCTGTGGCCAACAGATTGCAGTGATTTGTTGAAGGCTGAATTTAAGTATCACTTGCCGGTTCTTGCGTCATTTTTGTCATTATTCTGGTATAGTGGGGTTTGGCTTAGGCTTAGGATCAATTATCAGGATTATGTTGACGGGGTGGACAAAAGCGCCATTTTGGTATGGGGCTTCTGACTTGTATATCAATTGATTTGATTTTAGCCAAGGAGCCGTCTCCAGCAGATCCAATAATGCGGCCGTTCATCGATAAAATATTGATTTTCTTTTCTTGAGTTATTTGGTTAAAGAAAGCTGAATTCCTATCAAAATATTATAGAACTACAAAATCTTATCCTAAGAGGTTCCGTCACTCATCCTCAAGTCCAACTTAAATGATCCAAATGGCACTTCAATGTAAAAAATGGCAAATCCTTGTTTGTAAAAATTATCCCCCCTAGCTTGAAATGCAGAGGGGATTTGCGAGGGTGCGAATGTCGGTAAGGGATGTAATTTGTATTTGTGTTTCAGTTTGGTTAGGTTTTTGGGGTTAGGTTTTCCGTTTTTTTTTCGCTCTCCTTCGAAAAGTTTAGGTCGCGATTTAAACCAACTTGGGGTTAAGTGTGCAATAGGGGTTCCTTCGGTGTAGATGAATGTCAAAGGTCAGGCTAAGGTCAGGTCATCTGAGGTTCGTTCCAGCCCCGACTGCCATCTTGCCCAGGGGATGACGCAAGTTTACTTGCTGTACTTTTTAGAAGTCATATGACGGATCAAATTCATTATAACAGCTTTATTAGTTCAAAATGGTCAAAAAGATGGGGAATTGTTATGCGGCATTGAAATCAGGGTGTTGCAAATTAACGGGAAAAAAGGGGTGGATAAACACAGGGCTTTGGGGGTGCTTTTTCAATGGAAAAGTTGATTTCCAAGATTAGATAATCTATATATTTGAAACGTTTGTCGCATGGAGCCCATTAAACAAGGAAATGTCTGTCAATTGCCTGAAGATGTATGACACCCGTGGGTCGGGGTCATTTTTTGCATACAGCCTCTAAAATCATTGGTTATAAGCTATTTAGAGTAAATGGCTCCAATTTTTTCAGGGCTCCGCCTCCGCTCCCCGGGTATAACCCAAATTTTTACTCCACTCGGATCGAAATTCTGAAAATGGGGGGGGGGGGGGGGGGGATGTTACCAATTAACAACAGCGTCGCCGCCCGGTGCCTATGCATCATCATGAATTTGCAAAAAATAGGGGGCGCCCTCTTATCCGCCCCTGTATATAAACAATAATTTGCAATCTATAATTGATACAGAATTCATGAAGACCTTAACACTTTCCCTGGACCCATGGTAGCATGATTATTAATACACTTGGGGAAATGGATAGCTGCATTATGCATATTTACAAATCGACATCTGTATTTTTATACAGCTGAAAGCAGAGGGGGTATTCCGAGGTGCACATGTCACCGTATGTGTGTATGGTGTGTATAGTGGTTCCTTCATATGTGGTGATGT
>JAMKCH010019987.1:0-66378 GCA_023653785.1 Ophioderma brevispina | reverse complement strand
GACCTGATCGAACTGTTGTGAAAAGGCTTAATTCCACACAAATTATGAAACTTACTGCAGAGTTAATGAGAAGTTTACAACTGTATGTTTCAGGTGATCATGAAAGCAATGCAGGCTTGACTAATCGTTTGCAAACTGCCCCTTTATTAAAGGTGCAACAAGAGATTTCATGTATCTATGTCCAAAAAAAAATTTGAAGGCAGCGGGGGGCCGTTCCAGGAGGGGGTGTGACACCCCCCTTTACGCATTGTATAGATCAAGTACAAATTCAGCCTGTGTTATGGTTTTAAATATACACTATTAAATTCATCATCTGATATTTGCCCCAATTTGATTTTTGGCCCCAAACTCTGATATCTGTCATTTGGTCTTCTGGCCGGGCAAGAAAAAAAGCCCCCTCCCCCAGCTGGCCGCCGCCCCTGTATTTCAACCATTTTTTGAAGTGATAGCTAAAACATGGTAATCCACAGAGAGTACTCTGTGGTAAAATTACTGCATTGTAAAAATGTGCATAATTTTCCGCTCTACTATCCAAACCAACATCCTTTTAAGTGCGTGGTCCGGTCACCTTTGGACCCCTGATTTACATGAAGTAGTACCCTGATGTTGATGATCAGAAAAGGCTATTTTTTCTCATTGTCCTGAAATTTGACCCCGAAAATCAAATTCATGTCATTCCCAATATATAAAACAAAAAAACTACATTTAGTGATTAACCATCAATATTAGCAACAGTAGTGAATAGGACTTTGGGCAGCATGCATTTGAGTCTACCTAAAAACCGCAAGTTTGTTTCCCACGGTCCTTGATAAGGTGTAACAATGTGCTAGTGCCAATGCTCTCATATCAAGATGTAGTCACCATACCTAATCAAACCAAACATCTTTAAGCTCTAAGATTTCACAGGTTAAATGATAAAAAATAGTAATCTTTCTTCTGCATATCAAACTTTTGACCACTGCCAGTAAAAATCTGAGGTCCCGAACACGGCTATATTAGCACTCATACAGTAGACCTTTAAAATGAAACAAAAGGTGAAACTTTGTATTAGGTCATGAGCCCATAACCGAAACCTGCACCCCCCTGGGGATTTTTGGAGACGACTATTTTTGGAAACCTTATACATATAGCTATCAATCAGGTTGTCTGCAAAATCCCCATCCTGGGTTAAAGAGTGAGGGCGCTTTTTTCAAAATGGCGGCCTATTCACATAATGCCCTTTTTTGCCATATCTCTTAATTTTTGATCCAATTCAATGCACTATTGACTACTGATCCGCACCAAAACACACCGAGGAATAGTTGAACACCTTTGGGCGTGCTTAACCTGCCTCTAGAGGGCTTCAAACCTGCCTCTAGAGGCGTCATATTTCAAAATTGGCCACCAAAACAATGAATACCGGTATTTACCACTTAATAATGAATGCCTCTTAAGAAGGCCAAATGCCGGGTCGCCTATTATATACTTTGTCATGAACCTGTGGATTAGTTTTGAGGTAAAGAAACATTTAAATGAATTAGTTAGACCTTTCAAGTTTGTCTATAGAGGGGCTTTATGTAAAAATGGTCCTCTGACTTACTATACACTATACCACAACCACAGTCTCCTTAATCACTGTCACCTTGAACCGCACAACCATGGTTTCTTGAGTCGTGTGTGTGGACGGATGGGGTGACTAAGTGAGCAACAAGCTTCATACTACGCCTGCTTGCGAGAGCTTTCAGGCAAGGAGTGTACGCGTAGTGACGCAACCAACGCGTCCACGCTCACGCTCAGGATGGAATGCCCCGGTGAGTGTGCTCAGCCCTCCTGTTCGGCATCTGTGCCGGTGACCGTACTGAGAGTGCGGGAGCCTGTCCGGTTTTGTCTGGAAAGACACTCTTGGAATTGGCGCACAGTATGCAGATTTAAGGAGACTCAAAAGGCCTTTAGATGGGCTCTCCCCCTTATTGTGAGGAGAACCATCATCGCGCAAGTCCATCCGGGGCACAGGTGTATCTTTTCTGTCTGCGCGGCCGTGCCAGGCGTCCCTTTGGAGTGACCTGTTCTGGAGCGGCCCTGGAGCACTGTGATGGCCCTGTCTGCCTGTGAGTTGCCTTGGACCGCAGCTCTCTTGTAAGGCCCACATCGGAAGGAGGAATCATGGGCGTAGCTAGGGAGGGGGCACATTCCCCGACACCACTCAGGGGGGGGAAGTGAAATGATGTTTCGGAAAAAAAAGAGTATAGTACATCCTCTTCAAGATATTAAATGAGATAACCGAGGTCTCTCCGAAGCACTCAAACATACTAAATGAGATGTCCGGGGCTCCGGTCACCTTGACCACCCGCCAGAGGCAGATATGTTTCATCTGCTTCAAGATAATTTAACGATATTACAGATCTCTCCGAAGGCACGCAAACTGCTATTTAACTTAAGAGCTTCCACGGGCCCTAAACCCTGGACCCCCCGGGCAGTATAGTTCATCTTCGTCATGATGTTGTGAGATAACCGCGAACTCTCCGGAGCGCTGAACATGCTAAAACCCAGAGGCTTCTGAGGCTCCGCCCCTGGACCCCCGCAACGGTACGATAATGACCTAACCCCTCCTCCGAAGTCACTCAAACATGTTAAACTCCAAAGCTTCGGGGTGCTCTTGCCCCTTTAACCCCACAAGGGGCTTTTCCCCGTATCTGTAAGCCCGCATGCCTGAGATCGACGGCGCTCCCTCGCTGCTCATGTGTGGATATCTTCCCTGTATGGGAGGGTGTCAGCCCAGAAGCTTGACCCGTCGTTGGATGTCCTCCTGCCCTGCTTGTCGCATGGGCGTTCGGCCATCTCCTGTGGACAATTTTACATGCAGCAGCGTAGCAATGCATTACATAGCTGCCAAGTATTCTGTGTGGAGCACCCTGTGTTTGGACGGAGGCTGTTTTTCTGACACCCTTCAGGTCCGGGTATTTCTTCGTTATGCAAGTCCGGTCCATTGAAATAGTCTCTAAGGAAGTTTGGGGGTTGGCTTTGTGGCAAGAAGACATGCTGTCACCAAGTGGCATCTATCGGATTGAGCCTGGTGAGCGTCTTCCCCCTGGGGCGGCTTTCTCGTGGGCTTAGTGGCGTGGCTCAGCTGATTGAATCCAGAATCGGCCCCGATCGAAGGTTTTCCTGCAGTAGTTAGTGCATGGAAGCAGATCGGGACACTGGAGCATCTCTTTGTCTGCCAATGTTTGTGCAACAAATGCACAGACAAGGACCTTGCAGAATTCAGTGAAGCAGCAGACATTGTACCCACCTCTGGCTAAATCATCTTTTGACAACCACTGGGTTTGGATACGATAAGAAGAATTAATAATCATTTCTATTGTTCAATTGCGATCTTTAAAAAGCAATGCCTGTTTGCCCCCCCCCCTTGGAGCTCCTTTTCATTAGAAATTGATCTTCTCTTTCCTCCTCCTCTTCTTGCGTCCATGTCTTAACTGTCTTCTTCTGTATCAGATTATTCTTTTAACTATTATGTCAGACAACTGTTGTGGCATCAATTCTCCTGATGGCCACTTGTACCTAGTGCACCATCTTAATTAACTTCCAACCATGATCATCTGGGTGGAGGAATTCCTGGCTCTGCCACATCTGCCGGGTACCAAATCAGGCTTGATAATTGGCCTCTGAATGTGTACCCCTCACAAATCTCTCATAACGAGTGCTCAGGCACATCAGTCGATCTTCCAAGGCTTAGGAAGGCATCCATATACTTGTCACTTTTGACTTAACCCTCGTCTACCTTATCCATTTTTGTACCAACTCCTCCCCGCCCCACCCCCCCCCTTGATGTTCGTTCTGAACATCCATTCCTGGTAAAATTTGGTACTCCACAGGGTAGCTTAGGTTTCTTCTTCCATTGGTATCAGAAATAGTGTCAATATCCCCATTATGACTCACTATGACGTCATAGGTTAGGAAGTATGAAATACATGTACTGATATAGGCGAACATTGATATTTTGCAATTTTAGCGACTCAAAACATTATTAGAGCACTAAAATGCTCTCATTTTTATAAAACTCGTCATTTTCCATCCAGTAGATGCCACATACGCATGAAATTGGATATTCCTAACAATTTTGGCGAAAAATTGAATTTTTACCCTCTATGTGTGTCTATGGAAATTGACACTTTTGCTAACAATGCGAACTTTATGCGTCATTGTGACGTAAGCTAGGGCATGTTGGTACCCATTTTGGTATCAATGAAGAGGAGGAACCATAGCTATCTATTGTAACCGATAATTGAGTGCCCGTGATGTTTGGGTCTTCTTCTGTTTTGTGCTAGTCATGTTTGTACTTCTCTCGCCGAAGGGGGGTGGTTTGCATTTTGGCAGCCATTTTGAAAAAGCGCCCGTCGGAGTTAGTGGATTAACCCCCGCTGCAAAATAGTGTAATTTCCAATAACGGTCATTTGATTTTGGATATTCGTGACCACGCCTATTCCTTAAGTCAGTCTGGTGTTGACCGTTCAATATGCGTAGAAGCGCCCATCCTTAACCGTTAAATGTCTTTGAAACAGACTACACCCGGAAGTTGATGCCATTTTGGAATTCGCTGTGCTGGTTCCTGAGAATTTTCATATAGGGACCCTGTTATTTGAAATCTCTCGTTGCACCTTTAAAATCTGGATAATCACAGGGAAAGGCTTTTTTGGATCTCAAGTCCAAATTTTTATAATGCCACATCTTGAATTACAGAATCAGATCATCAACACTACTAAATTTACCAAATATGAATAATTGTTTATAGTTTTCGGATCCAGCAAATCACTGCTCATATCCTCAAAGCCTATGTTTTAGATAAATATAATGGATAATCAAAACGCCTTTTGTTTTCACTTTTAAAGACATTTCTATAAGCCAATACAAGTACGAATGTATGTATGCCTTCTTGTATATCAAACCAGTACATAAGGCTGTCTACTCATCCTGTCACTTGCCGGTGCTGCTTTAGCCTTTATCATCGGCCCTCATTGCGCAGTAATCACGATCGCGACACACAACACTGCGCTACTTTCTAAACTTCGAATCTTAGTTTCACGCAGCCCGTGGTTCACCCTTTCGACCATTTTTTTTGGGATGTTTTCTAGCATGCAAGTGAAACGAATGGCATCTAAAATGTGCATGTTATTCCTAACATTGGCGGCTTCCATTCCATCTCCTGCTATCACTTCCGGTAAAAATTTGTGCATTTTATGCCAGTTTACACGGCGGCCTATGGGAATCATCACCACAAAATGGCCGCTCTAAACTTCCCCGTACCGCAAAATGACCGACTTGTGACGTCCCTTCGTAGACAGCCCTATAGGACAGAAGATATGGATGTCTTGAAATCTCCTTGTTGCAGCACCTTTTAACCAGTGGCCCATTGTCTGCTGACTGACATATGTAGTCCTGCTCCAGTGTATCGTGAAAATACCACTTTTGCTTGCTCCCATAAGATGTAATGTAAATGCATAAACTTGTATACCAATATTTACTGCTCTTGAGGGCAATGGTACAAAATATTTGCCCGAGGTGACTGCAGACGTGGGCCTCATTGCCCGAGACCTTCGTCTCGGTAGGCCAAGTCCTGCTCACCGAGGCAATATTTTACCATTGCCCGAAGAAGGAGCAGTAATAGTTGTTTTATATAATGCATGAAAATATTGTTGTCCCATTTTATTGTTGGAAACTGCATCAAGTTACATAAAAATATAATAAAATAAATGTGTTATAGGACGGGCGATGTTAAATACTGCAGGTCCAAAAGTTCCCATCACATCGACTATTGACCACCGGTCCAAAAGCTCCCATCACAAGTGACTATTGACCGTTTGACCCCATTATTTGGGGGTGAAAAGAAAACTCTTTTATGTCACGTGATACAGTTTCCACAAGAAATGTCAGGAATATTTCATGCGTTAAATATTCATACAATATAATGCACAGAAGGAAATAAAGGGGATCATTCACCACCATTACGTGTGTGAGTCACATTGATGCTTGTGTGATACAGGTAAGAACATTAATTGCACGTCCCAGAATTATCTGAAAGTTTTGGGAGTATCTTTTATGGGTCTTTTGAACAAGTTTTATCATCTTCCACGGGGGGGGGGTGGGGCAGGACATGACCGCTCCATTTGGGCATTGGTGATTTCAAACAGTAATTTGGAATTCTTTCATCATTTTCTAGCAGCAGCCCTTGGTCCGTGCTTACAAACCACCTCCTAACCCTTTGTTCATAATTAGAACATAATTCGGAATGAATGATTGACTTCAATCCTGTAAGTGTAATTTTCCAATAATGGTCATTTAGATTTAAATATTGGTGATCAGATAGTCTTTAGTCGAGTCCCGCCGATATGCGCAAGTGCGCCCTCCTACATACTAGAGTGGGCTATACAGGGGAGAAAATTATATTCGATCATTTTGTCGCAACTCTTGTTTGATGCAGCTTTATCCCTGAGCATTTTGACACCAAATTTGTCAAAATCGGTCTAAAATGTGAAGGTGCCGCCCAAAAATGTGATTTAAGGGGGTCTAAATGATAGATTTGTCAATTACTGTTAGCATGTTGGTATCTAACATATGTATTGATGTCAAAGATCCTTTTAAATGTTCCAGCTGTGTCAGATCTAACCCACCGCATTCGTAAAAATAACCAGTTTTGGTCCAATTCAGCTATGAGGGCCCGCTTTTGCCATTAAAGGTAGATGTGCTTTCCTATTGCAATCATTGAAAACTTATGCCCTAATGTAATAGTTTGATATACCTACTCCAGAATTTTAGCTCTTTAACAGTTTTGCTGTGGTCAGCCCAGTTAATTGGAAGCATTCGCATTTTTTGTGTATGTAGGTTTGTGTGTATGTCAACGAACTTTTGCACCCTATAATTTTCATAGAGACATTGCCCAATTATCAAAATTGCACCATGACCAATGAAAAGAGTTTTTGTGCTTAAAATTCAGATATACTTAATATGACGATCTTCAATTCTACATAGAAAAAATATCTCAAATGGTAAGGTTAGGGTGTGGCTCGCAAAGCGCCCACTCGTGGCTTTAATTTTACGTAGAATGGCTAATTTTATGAAAACGAAAAATCGCAAACCTGATGAAGTTCAAATGGGTTCCTTGACCTCAAAACAGAAAAACAGGCGAACTCGTATTTACGCGATGCGTAAAATACCCGCCGAATGTCACGATACTACCATGTGATATTGCACTACCCCACTCCCCAACATCCCGCACCAACACCCACCCTCCCAAACATACCCTGCAACAAACCCCCACCCCTTCCCAGCACCCCGTAACACTCCCCCACCCCACACAATGCAACACCCCAACCCCTCACACACCCCACCCCCTCCCGTAATACCCCCTCATACAAACACCCCAACACCCCACCCCCCTCCCCACCCCCTGTCAACACCCTACCCCCCTCCCCAACACCCTGCAACACCACCTCCCCTCCCCAAAACCCCGCCCCCCCTCTCAACATCCCGCCAACAACCCGGCACCTCCCAACACCCATACACAGTCATGTAGGCAAAGGAATTTTTGCCTATCCGATGCACCATTTCAAGATACAGCAATTACCATATTAATTAGCCATTTCATACTTAGCCGCCATATCACTACTTCACATTGCAAAAAAAGATGCTCACCATGATAGGCTTTCATGCAGCGCAGGAATTTTGAGTATCCAACGTACCGTTTCAAGAATTAGCAGTTTACGACGCCGATTTTTGCGATAGTATTAGCTCATTTGCAAACTCACTTTGCCCAAATAAACCCAAAAGCTTCTCAAGTCGAGAACTCTTCAAGCCCGCTTCCTTCCACCCAAGTACATCATTATACGCCTTAATGAACTCCTGAAAAACTTGTCCACAAAGCCTTGCAGGAACATGTTCGTAAATTAATGCAAATTATATCTTAATTCGCATATTTTAACGCCCAAAATCTAACCCGTCGAGAACTCAACCCGCTTCTTTCCACCAAGGTACATCATGTCACCGTACGAACTCCATATAAATCGATACAATATGGTTCATCATTTTATCACAGACGGACTGACTGGACGAACAACAGACGCTGCTCATTTCATAGTCCCTGTTCCGAACTCCGTTCGCGGGACAATAAACCTAGACATTTGCTAAAATGTGGTATGTATTTCAGTACTGACACATTTATGCATTTTTCAGAACCCCCCCCCCCTTCAAGTTTGGCATTTTTGGGTGGCACCCTCATTTTTTTGGCCAATTTTGACAAAATTGGTTCATAATGCTCAGGGGATAAAGTTGCATCAAATAGGAGTTAGGACAAAATTATAAATCTAAACATTTTATAGCCTCACCCCCACGCCTACTAAGTCTTTGAAATGACTACCACTACGAGTCGTGCGGATATTTATGCAGATTTGAATTCACTGGTTACTGTTAGGATGGCATGTCCTACCCCACATGGCATTGAGAGGATGTTGAAAACAGCGTTGTCTCTCGTGGATTCAAAAACGGCATTTCTTCTGTATACTTAGACAGAAGCTTTAAACACATAACACTGAAGGGGAACCCGAGTAATAGTAGAATGATAGATTTATAATCACTTAGCTATCCTGTTGTACTAAATTGGATGTTAATAAGGAAATCCAAGGGGTGGGTACCACCCCCTTTTGCAAAAGTGACTCAAATATGTCATACCTGCATTTTGTTTTGAAGCAATCCACAAGTTTTTTTTACTGTACAACCAGAAAATGGTAAGGGAGTCATGGAGAGCCCACCCATGCTCACAAAACAAGTAATCATCCCTTTTTTTTTTTCTTTGTGTTTGGTCCCAAATCCCCTAATGTTGCTGTGGTGGGATTTGCCAATCTTCACTCGCAGTGAGTTGTTTCACCTCCCCAGCAAGCAAGCAGGTCCCATTCCTGAGTATAAGGGACCCAATGCCCACTAAGAAATAAAAGACAATGCAGTATCATTTTTATGTTCAAAAACGTGTCCGCGATTGAAAACTAAATAAATGGTCGAGGCACAGTTGTTGAGTCATTTTTTGGCCAAGGATATGTTATGAGCCCATATAACTACAAGCCCCTTAATTTCTTTCTATTTCCTAATGCAGCTTGATGATAATGCCTTTTTGCATAAAAAATTGTCTGTTGCAAGTGGATGCTTCATTTCCATCATGGGTAGACATGAGTGCCTTAATGGGACAACAAGGTCAACCCAATATGATTTCTGTTTAATAACATTTATTCTGATGCTATCCCAGGAACTATCAGATTAATCTATCATTCCGCTACTCCCTCAGCCCGTGGGTTTAGTTGGCAGTCAACGGTTTGAATCCAAACGGGAGTATGTATTTTCTCCCTGAGCTTGTGTGCAATGACCTCTCTAGGAAAAATTATAACTTATAACCATTCTAACCCAAAGAACTATGTACAGTTGGCACAAAAAGTAATACTTGGCATGTTTTTTGATCAGTACTCTGCCAAATTTTGATAATTTCTAAATTTTGCAAGTATCACATTTTTTTTTGCTTTAGGTCTTGCTCTTCCTTTTTTTATTTCAAACCCTTTTTAAAAAGTGTGCACACAATGTTGCAGTTTTTGGATGTTTTTCATGGGCATTGCAGTGTAACTCTGCGATACGAACATCTGACCACAAATCAATATTGCAAGTAGGCTTTCTCTCGCTCTTCAGTCGGAACTCCTCTTTGTGTAAAATCAACCACACACATATTATTTTGTTGTCCCACACCACACTTACCATTGAAAAATCCAAAAATGCACGTCGCGGTTCTCGACCGCTAAATCCCCCTGGCGGGAGCGGTTACAAATTTTTAAATAATCAGCTGCAAATGTTATACCCTTGGATTTTTTCGTATTTTGTAACAATTTATGTTTCTAATAAAGTTCCCCATTCTGCTGCCCTTAAATGTAAAATCCCCTTAACCCCAACAACCCCCCTACACCTGGACAACCCCCCTTAAACAACTCGTGCAACCCACCTTAACCACACCAAGCCCCCTGTAAGAAAACCCAGACAACCCCCCTAAAACCCGGACAAACCCCTTAAACCGGACAACCCCCTAAACCCAACAATCCCCCTTAAGCCCAGACCACCCCCTTAACCCCCGGACAACCCATGTGCAAACGTCCGCGCAATGCAAATACGCACATACGCGGCATGCGTGTGCATGTGGTGCACGTCTGCGCTGCGATGCTTATTAATGTGGCTCACAAAACCCTTAAACAACCCAAAACCACCCTTAAACCTGGGACAACCCCCCTTAAAACCTGTGCAACCCACCTTAACCACAAATGCCCCCTTAAGACCATACAACCCCCCTTAACCCGAACACCCCTTTAAACCCGGACAACCACCTTAAACCCCAACAATCCCCTTAACCCAACAACCCCCCTTAAACCGACACCCCCCTAAACCCCAACACGCCCCTTAAACCCCGGACCCGCCCCCCTTACCCGGACACCCCCTTAAAACCCGGACAACCCACCTTAAACCAATCGCGCAAGAGTACATGATTCCCCACCACTCCACCAGTTTCATCATTTATTATGTTTTGAGGAGTCCGTGGTGGTGAAAAATATCGGATCCAAACATGTAAGGATAAAATGGATGATTTACGCCCATATTACTTGGTCTCTATGAGTTTTAAAATCTTGGGCTCGACTGGCGTCTCGCCCAATATTTTTGCAACTCCATAGCTCGACCAATTACTTTGGGCTTAAAAATCCATTTTAATATCAAATCGACTTATGGATCTTCAGATAGTTTGTTCACAAGCTTTTTGGGTAAAAATACCCAAATTAACTCATAATTATGCAAAGTATTAGGTAACCTTAATTAGCATAATGCCAGCCCAAATCAAATCAGATGAAGAGCATCAGTCCGGATCCCACCCCCAAATTTCATCAAAATATCGGACTTAAGGACTTCAGATAGTTTGTAACCCCTCAAATTATAACTCATTAATTTATGCAAATTAGGTATCTAATTAGCATATGCCATGCCCAGGGCTGGAAAAAATGCCAAATTTTCCCGGTAAACAATACAATCAAAATTCCCCCTCAAGATTGCAAAATTTCCCTTCACTTCTTATGTATTTCTTTTCTTATTTACATGACTACAATTTCCCTCCAAATAGTAGATTTCCCTGGACCAGGTGTTTCCCAAGTTCCGCCACCTTTTTTCCAGACCTGGCCATGCCCATAAATCTAATCAGTTGAAGGGCATTGCAGTCGATCCCAACCACCAAGTTACAACATCACCATAACCCTTTATGGGTCTCATGTTATCGCGTTTCACAAGATTGTGTTGGACGCCGCCGCCGCCTTTGCTGATAGCATAATATTACCAAAACCCCCCTTCTGCGTTTCAAGCCAGGGGGATAAAAACCAACTTTTGGTTGTGTTTTAAAAAATCTTTCATCTTTCTATCTCACCCTTTTTGCACGCTTTAAATACAAATGAGGTGTTTAAATGGAACAACAAGACCTAGGCAAATAAATGGTATTCGAAAACTTCAAACTTAATCGGACTAAGGCACAATATAATCTAAAAACATGCGAGATACTTTTTGTGCCAACTGTCTTTTCTAGGTATGAATTAAGATACTGGAAATCCTGAAATGGACTTAAATTTAACTACAGTTGCTACCGAAAGATCATTTTTCATGAACCCGATTCTATTTTGAATTTCAAGCAAAAAATTTCATGAAATTACCAATTATGTAAGGTTCTAGGTCAATGGGTCTTTTTATCTTCTCTGTATTCTAAGTCTATTGTTGAGTAACATACAAGAAATTAAAGTGTTATGTTAAATCCTTACTACTTCCTAAAATTGTCTATCCCATTTGCAACATAGTTTGCACTCAAAGGTCAATCTACCCAAAACAAAGTTAAATGTAAGCGCAGTGGCCAATTGGTACTGTAGCTACTCATTTTATTCAAGTGTTTGTACTTTGCAATACAAATCCGAACCCCTGCACGTTTTAAATAGAACAAAGCAGTTGTTCGCTAAAAGGTTCACTACCTGAGAAAAGGGAGAAAACCAAAGATAAAAGACCCAATGTCCACTGATAAAATCACAAAATATCACCTTTAACAAAATAACACTGAACAACACCAGAATACAATCCAAATTTGCAATTATTTGTGAGAATACCAGAATTCACATGTTCTCAAAACCTTTTTATCTTTCCATCAGTGGCTACACATGTTGACTTGCACAAGCCCAAAATGTTATTTTTCAGGAGGTCTTCTCTCACAAAGCATGGTACAAGTTATTCATGGTTTTGCTTCAAACCTATGTTTTCAATGTAACCATCTTGGAATATATATTTCAGCAAACAATAAACAAGTTGTCTTTTGAGATCTTTACTTGTTGATGCTTAAGTTATATGAGGTGGCAGTCCAGTTCATGATTTTAAGATTGGTTGTGTCTTTTTTTTACATCCTTCTTTCAAGTTCCTTTGCCTTAGCCTTCTCCAGCTTGGCGCTTCGGGCCTGTGTCGTGCTGCCCAGGATACACCTCCCAGTGTTGCGGATCTGTTTAGGGGAAACATCAAAATTAGGGTCATTTAAATGACGTAACGTAAGAATGAGAATTATCTTCAGATCATTTTCCATTTTGCTTGGACGTACACTTTGCAGCATAAAACATTTGCAAAACATTATAAAATCAGAAGCAATCAACACTTTTAGATGTTGAATTTAGATTTTTTGATATTTACTGAAGCAGGACCTGATCTATTCTCCTCAGTGAGAGGGTATTCCAAAGATCCTGCTTTCAACTATGCTGATTGTAAATGGTGGTGGTGGTGAGGGTTGGGGTTAGAGGCCTTTCCTGAGACAGTTAGCAATCTTCATTGGGGTAAGAGTCCCCTTTGGGTACTCCCTAAAAATGTTTTTGAGAAGCCAAACTACCGCAAACTCAGGGTGTTTGATATTATATAATTTTTTAATATTACCAGCGTGATTTTTACATAAGACGTGTTCATCTTAATGTGGACACTAGACATCTCTCGCTTCCAGAAAAAGGTCTTGGGTCAAAAGTGGACAACTCGGGAGATTTTGGCCATTTTTTTCTTTTGGGAGAGGGATTCCCACCAACCCATAGATAAACCTAGGCTACCCTTGCATGAAAAGCGCTTTGTCATCACAAGACATGTGCTAGGAGTGCCAGTCGGTTAAAAGCCACAAAAAATGCAAACATAACGACTCGTGCCTTAAACCACTCAGCGGAAACATTTCAAAATTTAACGGCATAGATCCTGAAAGAATACATTTGTAGAATTGAGCCTGTCACCTAAATGAGGTCAATATCATTCTCCATTAAACTCAATGTAGACCTTTATGCTCATCCAGTAAGATGCATGAATCATAGCATCTGTGTTCGAAAAACCCCTTGTTAGCTGTGTCCGCATTTCTAATTATATTAGAAACACATCATAAATTTGCCACGGCATAGCAAGTGATTTCCAAACAAAAGGAACTCCCCAAAATGGTGCAACATTCCAGGGGTGCCCCTCGCAGGCTGTCTACAGATTTAATCATTTAAAAGGTCCATTCTCTTGCACTGCATGCAGTACGTGAAAATGGATTGAAATACCATCTCTGACTCAACATCGCCTCAACACATTAAATTGCAAACTGTTTGCTGTTTTGATTCATAGATGTTTTCCATCCATTTTTGACTGCACTGCAATAGGTTGATGTACCTTTAAACCTTTTGTACACAAGATGTGTTACAAATGGCTGCTAGCTCCTCAGTCCTGGATTAATATAACATACATGCTTCAAAATTCTCTCTGCACTTGTTAATCAGCCTAAATTTCTTTGCTTCTGTCTTAAGTAACCAGACACAATACTGCCTCATCATTATCTTTCGTTGTAGTTCGTCCTGACTGCTTCACAAACCAATTTGTTCAAGGCAGACTTGTCTTCTCTGAAACGGGCAAAACAACATGGTAACATCAAAATAATCAAAATCCCAACAATTAATTTTCTGTTAACTAATATTTTTGCCCATCCCTGTATTAATTCTGTTCAAATCCATCATGAGTCGGTAAAATCCAAACTGCTTTCTACATTGGTTTTTAGCTGTTCTGCTCAGATTTTAAAAAGCTCGTTTTGATGTCTACACATAATTCAGGTGAAGAGATTCATAAGCATCATTGCAAGAACACTGTAAAACACAGGGCATTGAACTGGAGCTTTACTTACTTTGGTATTCATTGAATGCTCTTACAAACTAGCTCTAAATTTATGTTACAAATCATAACTCATCTGAGCAGCATATAAAGAATATGCTGTTTTGCAGATATTTGTGATTTAACGGGGCGTTGTTCCGATCGTATTTGGGACCCCCTTATTTTACCGGAAGTCGTATCGATTTTGCTATCTGATGAAAGGCCGTATTTTTCTCAGTCTTCCTAAATTGCGCCCTCGAACCATTTCATTCCCAAGATATAAAAACAAAAAAACCGTCCATGTTGGTGTTAAAACCAATTTATTAGCACAGTATTTGAACCGGGCTTTGCAACATGCATTAATTATTGCGTCTACCATCAAACCGCAAGTTTGTTGGTCCCACGGTTACTTGATGGGGTGTATGTGCATTTGCCAGGCTCTCATATCAAGTAGAGAACACAATACACATAAAAGGAACAACAACTTTTAAAACAATCAGTGATTAAAGAATTAGTTTTGTGTGCTGTGAAATTACAGTTCTAGCAATCCAAACTGTTTACTATTTAGACACTTGCCTCACCCAAGCATCCCTTAAGTTTTAAGAAAAACACATTGCATCCAATACTCTTGTAACATTACCCGTGCTGAACTTAAGAATACTAAATTAAAAGCTCTCCAAAAATAGTTTTGACCAAAAAATATTTTAAAATACAAAAACCAGACTATATCCCCTACAGAGTAAATTAGAGATTAACCGATTCAGGGGTTTCCTCTGCCGATCCGGATGCCGGATATTCTTTTGTGGAGTATCGGCCGAGCCACTGAAGACGATCGATGATCCGACTTAGTTCCATTTTTTTTAACTTAAGAGGGGATTGGCAACGCTGAAGTAATTAAATAAATCTGTGTGGTTCACATTGCTACACGTTCCAATGAGGAATTTCAGATGATAAGGTTAACTTTTGAGCAGCTTTGTTCCATTTTCTACTTAAAAACTGTAAAAATACTATTTTGCTTTGTCCTTTCTTTCATTCAGTACATCGGCTAAGAATCGGCAGGCTCTGATATATTTTTGCCGATCCGATTTCCCTCCCCTTCACTTTCCCATGCCGATTCCGATCGATGTCCGATACAACTATCGGTTAATCTCTAGGAGTATGATGAGCGATATAAGGATTTCACAAGAACACTAAGCTGTGATTAAACTTGTTTGTGATTAATCACATGTTTTAAAAGGACTATGCAGCATCATATTAAATGCCTAAGTGCAATAATACTGTAGTCACAAAGTAAGCTGTTTTTACAGACATTATAAATGGGAGGGCCTTATATGCATTAAAAGCGAAACTCAATTCAAACGAAGCGAAACTCAATTCAATGCACGCGAGGATCAAGTAAATGATACACAGAGAAATTAACTTGGTAAATATTAATAGAAGCTCGGAGAAACTGGCAAGCACAACTAAATAAGACGAAAAATACATGGTCCTCGAACGCCGGACCTCCGCTATTTCTAGGCATGAGTACGACCACGGGACCACAGAGGACTGTGCTTATGTTGATACCAGTGAACGAGCCCTAATGTATTTCAGTCTTATTATTTCAGAGTTTCAAGCAGCCGTAATTATATTTTACATCTTTAGAATGGGAGGGCTTATGCAATGATTCTAGCAGAATCATGACAAGCTAAACTCAATTCCAAACTCAATTTTAAAAGAAAGATTTAACAAGCTCATTTCATGAAACACTTGTGTCAGAGGCTTTGCTAAAGTGGGGTCCCTTGGTTGATTTTTTAATGCTGAGGTACATACGTCTTTTAGGATATGGCTTGTCACTTAGTTTGTTTCTGCACATAATGTAATGTTTTCTGTCGCGAAATTTACAAAGTTAACAAGAAATTAAACATGGCATATAATCTCCTGCACAGGTCTATAGCGACAAGTTTGCTCTCATGTTCTGTTCTTTGACAGCAAACGATGCTGTGTCAGAGTGTGCGATGAATTGCAATGAATTTTGTGGCTTGATTTAAGTCCTATCCATGTCGAAACGACCACAAAATTATCGACTTCACTTACTTGGTGTGGAAAAACCTTACTATTTGCATGTAACTTACTTACGTGTTGGACTTTGTTAAGGCGCCAGGCTATGTTGCAAGCGGCGATGCAACAACCAATGCCTAGACAGCCTTGCTCTTCACTAATGCAGTATGGAACATTCCATTTACGGCACAGAGCTGGGAGGAAGAGTCACAATCTGCAGAGAAATACACAGAACTGATAGGATCTTCTCATCAGATGTTTGACGTATACTGACATTTGAGAAGGTTGTTTTGCCTCAGATTTAAAAAGCTCGATTTTTGTGATCAACATCGCTTTTCAGGTGAAGAAATTCTTGAACATCACAGCAAAACAGGATAAATGAAACATTTCTCACGAGAAAGTGAAATTTGTTTTGCCTTCTTAGAATACTGTTCCTGAAAGAAATCCCCTAGCACAAATATTGACCACTTCATATGGTACAGCACACCATTGTAGTCCATTGGGAAACAGTGTTTTGCTTCAAAAGACCAAACTTTTGCCTCAAAGAGACAAAACTTGTGCTTCAAGACCAGATGATAGTAATTAAAATTTGGATATCAGCAAATAGAAAAATTGAGAAAATTTTAAGCTGCCCACATAACACCGCCCAGCATTTGGTTACTTTAAATATTCCCCTTCAAAATATTTGTTTTGGGACCAAAATGAGGGTGACTAATTGACAACCATGTCCCCACATTACCAACCAAACTGATTTTAGTATCAGAAGAAGGTCATATTTTCTCATTACCTCGGTGAACTTTTAAATGTTTCCTTCTTTCCCGTGTCATCAAAAACACTCCATGAGGTCGACCACACTTGTAGGGCCACAACACTATATACCCTTATGGGGCATTCCCAAATGTGATCTGATATAGTGGTGCCTCAAATTTTGGCAATAAAGGGCGATCACCCTATAAATTGTAGACCTTTACATACACTGCAAAAAAAATAATGGTTGGTTGCTTTCTTAATTATGGATTATTAAGAATGGGCAAGAGCCTTTTGTGGGAACTTTTCTTTCTTCTTCTCCCTAGTCTATTAAGGCATTCCGGTGGAAATTTTATATTGGTCCGAGAGGTTAAAATAAATACCCATCATTGGATGAGGGGATCAACAGCATGCACGTAACATTGAATTTTTAAAATCGGATCTAATTGCGGAGAATTTCCAATTTAGTACTGTACATTGAAGCCATTGGGAGACTAGTTGTCAAAGGTCAAATCTTTCATTTCTTTATTTTGCTTATAGGCACCATCAAAATAGCATAATTGTGTACATAATAAATGAGATCTTTAAAAACTAAACCAGGATACAGACTAGAAAATTCCAGAATATCTTCCTGATATAAGCCACTTTATACATATCATATAAAGAAACATCTATTCTTGCGTAATCTGAACTAAGTTGGGGGCATAGGAAATGATTAAAAAATGTTACATTTCATGATTTTTTAAGCATTTTTGTAGAAAATTAACAATATCTCGATCTAATGTACATGTAGATACGCAAAATGTAGAAATCACCCGGATGCCATGTCTCTATGTATGGTAAATTAGTTTTCGTTTCTCACTCTCCTTTGCTGGATTTCATACTAATTTGCATATTTTTTACTAAAAATGCGAAAAATAATTATACAATTTCCCAATGGTGTCTATAACACGGTAAAGTATGGATACAATAAAACTGTCACGATGCGATATACCCCCTAAATGAAGTATTAGCTATTTCCCGGATAACCCAATCATACACTTTTGACGAATTTGCATATGTTTCTTAAAATTTGCTTATTTTGTTTAAAAATGGAGAAATATATCTCTCCAAATGGTGTACTATAACACGGTCAAATTTGAGCACAATAACACTTTAGCAGTTCACTTTTTGTGTGTATAACCCCTAATGATTATTGCTATTTCCCCGTCTTTCACCCTCCCCTCCCCTCGGCAACGCCTAAAAATAGGTTGGTAGTGCTACAAATATACACTGTGTGTACATTTACAAAATGCATCACCCCGTCTTCAAATCCTGACGATCCACTGTGACACTCCCTTTGAACAGGTGTGGTGGTGTGGGGGTGTGGGACGTGGGGGGAGCTCCCTTCTGCAATTAGTCAATGCAATACAAAAGTAATGAACTTCGCTAGAACAATCCTTTTTTCTGTAATGCCCTATGAAATTATTCAAGGGCTTTTGCAACCCCACTTGAATTTTAAGTCTGTGCATGAAGAATTCACTCAAAGGTCTTTTCTGGAACATCTTGGTAGAAACTCTATCTTTCGTAAAATACAATAATAACTGGGGATTGGTTTACCACAGGGTAAGGTGTACGTAGGCGTACTTACGTAATAACAAAAATCCTTTCAAACAATTCACAAACCTCTACTCATTAGGATCTTTTTATGTATTGAAAATGGTTGCGAAAAGCTACTACTTCTTTTCAAACGCACTAGAAAGTGAAAAAAAAATGCGTGAAAAAAAAAACCTAAAACCCGGAAGCGTGCTTCATTGTCAACTTTAATAAGATCTGTCAGATCAACATCATCAAAAACAGGGGCGTATTGCCATAAATATGTGCTAATATTGTTTTGTTTTGATTTCCCGCGCCGAGAACTTTGCACCAATCATTACTACTTCCGGGAAAAATATGTTATTCTTGTTTTCGAATAATAACACAGAATTCTATATAACTTGATATTATTTTGCAAAAATTGAACAACTTTTCGTCACGAAAAAGACTACTGCTAAAAACTTAAAAAAAAGTCCTCAGCTTTTGGTCACAACGGTAAATTTGGAATAATCAATATGGCTGAGAAAGCTATCATCCATCTGAAATATTATTACTGACTAATCATCTGAACTTCTCAAAAATCCAATATAATCGGCGAAGCGATCCCCTCCTCCACCTCCCATCGCGCCTTCATCCACCCCTCCTCGCCCTCCCCCTCCCCCTGCCCCCCCATCCCCACCCTCGCATCACCAGCCCCCCCACCCCCGCTCCCCTCCCGGCCCTCGCTCCCCCCCCCCGTGCCACCCCTCCCCCCCCCCGCCAATCACACACAAGCTAGCGGATTCCCCACTTTTTTCATATCATCATAACTCTATATTGTCGTTCTTTCGGTATATTTTACGGAGACCGCCGAAAAGTGGTGCCGAGGGTGTTGCCAGGCGAATATTTTAAAGCGTGCAATTTTAAATGGACCAAACTCACAGTGCCAGTGCAAGCAGCAAAGAGGGACACTTTTGAAATCATCCATCAATGAATACTACTTTTTTCGCCCTAAGAAAAAGTTTACCACGTTTCTCTATATAACCGTTTAGGAATGTGTAGAAGATATCATTCAATGCTATATTTTGAAGATGCTGCATCTGTCTCAGCATTATTTTGCTACATACTTTTGTTTTCGGAATACTCAAAATAATTCCAAGATCTGGTGAGACCCACGCACAAGTCTGTGTGCAGCGGTTTCGGTCACCAATTACTTACGGGTTATGAACTGCCTAGTTCTATGTGGGTTGTGTGTGCTGCCCAAGTGTATTAAAATATAAAGTCAGTGTCCCCAATGAACCAAATTTAGTACTAGAATACCTCAATGGTTCCACATCATGTGCAATGACACCACTGAGCTTTCTCTTTCACAAGTGAAGGTCACGGGTGGTTGACCCAGACATGACAACTGTAGGCCTCTTGTTCGGTACATCTCTTTCCTTCCCTTGATGCGGTTCCTCTCACGGCACGCAACGAGCTTTCTTGTCAAGTGGGTTTCTGGCCTGTACTTGTTCAAAAGACCGGAACAGCTGGATGGCTGGGAAGAATGGGTGAAGATAATAAAATTTCTTATTCATGTACCTTTTACATGTTTTTCAGTTGGATGCACTGCATTCATGTTGACCCGCTTTGTAAAAAAGCCACTTTCAAATTCTAACATTGAAACAACAAACGATTTTTTTCTCCTATGACTTGAACATAATCCAGAATCCAGTTACTAAGATTTGGAAATAAATACCAAGAGGCACAAATCCTATCAAGGTATTGTACATGAAATTTGAAATCTGTCCATTTTTTTTCCAATTAGGCAAAAAAAAATGTATTGTTTACATTTCTCAGTGCACTTTCACTCAAATTTGTTGTTATGTTATCCCCAAATAGGACCACTAGGATAAGGGTCCAGTTCTATTCCAACCTTATCTTTTACATTTTTTAGTTCTTCAAATTGATGCAGGGTTAGAATTTGTGGAAAGGTATGAGAATTTTTATGTTGAATCTAAGATTCCTCTATTTGTGTATAACTGTACAGGTTTGTGATATCGAACCTGATTCTCAAAAGTTTTTCAGGATAATCTTTGCCAGAATCGATTCTCATATCTCACGCGAAATTTCTGTCCCTGTAATGCTTATATTTTCACTGACCATTTTTTTGCCTCCCCACTGTCCAGTTCTTATGATAGTTATAATCATCTCTATCATACTAGCAAATACTCAAGTCCCTCAGTGCCAGATGCAGCATGGCAACACAAACATGAATCTGGGTTTCAACCCAAAGTTGAATTATTACAGAAGTTAAAACCAACAGTTTTGTTCGTTGGAAAAGCAAAATTTACTAGTCGCATACTTCAAATTGTGAATTAAAATGACCCACTTCGCTATTTTTGTTCAAAATATTTACCGTTTGCCTGTCAAGTGCTTTGCTAACCTGGTTGAGGGGTGGTGGAACCTTTAGACGCTATACAACACAGCCTTCTGATCTACGTTGCAACTCACATACTGGGCACAACACAAACCGATGAAATGTCACGTTTGGGCTGATAGCTTGACCTAAATAAAGGTTTTCCAACTGGTTATATTAAATATTTCACAACAGAGTTGGTACAAAAATATTGTTATTTATCCAAAATCAACTCAATGCTGCTTCAAAAAGTCTTAAATAGAAACCAGTTAGAACTTGTCCTATTGGGCAGGTATTGGCCGGTTTTTCTCTTTCCATGACTTGGTCCAGAGGCCCTGTAAGTTACATGTTCTGTTACATATCCTCACTATGACTACTACACCTTTCAAATCATGTTCTACTTTTTGAATATGATGACTCGAGGACCTGAAGGTAAAGCCCGTTTTGTTAGAGGACACCCAGAACCTGTTGTCATCCTCGATCCAGAAAAACGTCGGGAAGTTGCCTATGGGGCAATGTGATGCCCTACATCCTTATCACCAAACCCAAGACTGCAATGATTTTGGAATAAGTTTTTTCACAAGGAATCTATAACCATGTATCTAAACAAAATGCACTTTACTACCAAAATTTGATGTGAGATATCAGAATCTAAGACGTCTGACTGTAACCTTCCATGGAAATATAGCCTAGAACTCAGAAAGTTGAGAGTAAAATGTGTGTTAATTTACACAAGAAAGGGTTTTCGTGATTTTCAACCCCTTAGCACTGTTTTGTGATGCATGGCGGAGACCTACGGCGGGTCACGGTAAGTACGTAAATATAATCCTGTTTCTAAAATTGAAAAAAAAAGTTGGAGCAGCGTTGAAATTCTCAATACTGGAATAATACCGGAAAGCATGTGGTGTGAAAAAGGATCGGCCCTAGCGATATGTGCGTGTTAACTTTCCTGTTTGCGAGCACCGAAGTACCCCGGCAAAAACGTCAATTTTCTTCCTCGCTAGGTTCTATCGGTTCTAACTCAATTACGATACATATCCAAAACAAAACATAGTAGGACCTCTGATGCAAAATCCTCCATAGAACCCCTTTGTTTCCGAGATTTTGAGATTTAGTTTCATTTGCAATGCATTCGCTATGACGGGACTGATAACATTAATCCCTCGCCGAACTAATTTAGATAATATCTTTCGAAGTCTGTGAACCCAGACCAGGGCGTATCCAGATGACTAACCCCCAGTGGGGGCAACTGAGGAGAACTTTTGCGGCCGCTGTGGAAATGAAATGGGCCCTTTTGCACGTCTTATATGGATAACATTAGGAGTGGGCTATATACGGAGGGCACAGTACTTTTGGTTAGTTTCATTAGGGCTGGGTTTTCTTTTTATTTTATTAAACCTATCCTTTCAAAACCCAATGGAACAAATGATAAAAATGTTTACCTCTGTCCAAGAAAAAAAGTGTGCAGCACCCTCTTGTGTCATGTCCTTTATTTTGTTGTGGTGGGATGTGATTTGAGCCGAAAACCCTCTATTACTTTTTTCAAAGGTATTTTGTAATGCTTTTGATGTGTACTGGTTGTTGTAAATAGCTCAAGAATAGTGATTTTGAAGTTGCATGGAAAATTGGACCATTCGTTTTTCTTACAATATTGACGTTTTAGGTCAAAAGTTAGTGTGAGGGCGCTTTTTGTGATTGTTTCGCTTATGCTTGCTCATTAGCTGTTTTGAAGTTTTCAGCCATGAAGGTAATCCGTCAATTTGACCTGCTCAATAAATTTGAGTACTTTACCTACTGTAGTTTGTCTGCAATGCTCATTTCAACTTTCAGTTGATTCTCCCATTCAATCTACACAAAGAAAGTGCATTGAACCCCTGTACATTTGAATAGGAGCAAGTGAGTAAGCTCAAATGAGTGCTACAGGGAACCTAAATGAGACAGAATGATCAAATTTCTTGAGGAGGTCAAGTTGTGATCATCTTTGGCGCTCAAACTCACAAAAAGCAAAAGAAAAGCGTTGGCAAAAAATTGTAAAAGCGCCCTCACACTAATTTTGACCTAAAACGTCAATTTTTAAGAAAACGCAATGTCCAATTTTTCATGAAACTTCAAATCATGCTAGCTGAGGCTCACTACATATAATTACATACAAAGCATTACAAAATACCTGGGAAAAAATAGAGGCAGGGCTACAAGTGACTCCCTTGCAAACAAAATATAGGCTAAAATAGCGGGCCCAAAAACAATATAGGGAAAATATATCGGGGATAAACAAGAAAATTATAGGGAAAATATAGGATGGGTATTTTTACTTGAACGTGTGCCTTTCCATTGTATATCAGCAGCAATTTTAATTCCCCCATTAGAAAGATATGTGCTAACATGAGCTTCTCTGGCTGTATTGACTATATGAATATCCAAGTTGTGGGTAATTAAATGGGGGATAAGTGAGAAATGCTTTCTGAATGTTCTGAAGGTGAACCCATCCCTACTTGCGTAATCCAGGTTTCCTGAAGGCTAATTATTTCAAGTATGATGTTTTCCCTATATTGTCAATTCCTTTAAGTTTTGGTCCTTATTTTGACCTTGGATCCAAAATCCATACATCAAAGAGGACTAGGTTGTATAGTGGTTTTTTTGGCAAAGAAGTTTGGCATTAAGTTTTCTAAAAAAGTTTTTAATTATTCCTTTTGAGATATCTTGACACATCACACTTCACATTGGAAAATTGTGCATACATACGTCCGCTATCACCTGGCACCACAAATAGTTCTGTATTTTTAGAATGGTAATACCCTCTGTTATTTCCTTCTATCTTATCAACAGCTTACTTTTATGTAACAACTGTCAATTTCATTCATGCTTAAAGGGGATGGTCCGATTTAAGGCTATGGGGGTGTTTCACTTGATAGGATTTGTCCTGCACCCAAAAACCCCATCTGTAAAGTTTCGGCGCCGATAGTTCAATCCTTTTTGCTGTGAGAGCTAAAAACGTGATTTTGTAAAGGCCCCCAGAGAGTACTGTGTAAAATTATATTGGTCAACCAAAATGGGGCACATTGTCGCTCATAACTTCCAAACCACATATCCTTTTGCCCTAAGATTTCAAAGGTAAATGAGAAAAATATTACTTTTCCTTTCTCTTTCTTTCTCTCTTCTGATACCAAAATGTTGACCACTTCCGGTAAAATCATGGGTGCGTTCTGGGCACGAGGCTATTAGCGATCGGGCCATGGAACCTTTAACTTTAAAATCACATAAAAAATCCATTGGACACACCTATGTATCATTACCAAGGAAGGTGCATTTGAAAGTTTTCTTCAAACTGGGGACCCAAATGTCACATGGGTCAATTAAATGTTTAATCTGTGTCAGCCCAAGGTCATTAGCCCGTGGTTCTTTTGAGCAAATTTGTTTGTCATTTAAGTAATTGCATTGACAGATTTTTTACAAAAATGGGGTTTAAAGCTCCATAGCTAGGGCTCATAGAGGTTTGTCTGTGTAAACCCATTTAGGTTTTTGGCTGGTGATTTTTTTCAAATATTTTGATGATCATCGCTTGCATAGCACCGTATTTTGTCACCAGAAATTACATTTTAACATAGTTTTAAAACCAAATTAGGTTCAAAGGTTACATAGGGTTCTTTAGAGATCAATCTGTGTACACAAGGAACCCTGGCGATAATCTTGAGTCATTGATTTTTTTACAAACTACGTTTAAAAATCAGACAATGTGTATATGAGTAAGCGTATGTGAATCGCTTTGTATGGCAAAGCTGTGAGGTTGAGAGATATTTTATTTATATATCAATCAAGGGGATTAAGAATGGAAAACTCTCAATACAATTTCCTGATCTGAATCGCATACTAAATTTGTGTTAGCTAGCCTAATACATGTATGGTCCTTTGGTGCAAGAGTTTCATTTCCCCCAAACTCCCTCAAAACATGGTTAAAAAGCCAAGATCATCTGGGGCTTGTACCTGAGCCCCTAAATTTTTTTGAAAAAAGATACATATTATAAGCAAAATCCTCAGAAATGAGTAGGCCTTTATCTATTTACCAAAATGACCCTTACAAATGGGTAAGGATTTCAAGTCCTCAGCCACACACTCTCAACCAACCCAAATCTGAGTAGCCCCCTCCCATGGAGAACAGTCACATTTGCTTCATTTGTTGTTGTGTAGTCCAAGTTTACCAACTCTGACTACTGTATTGTAATTATTTTAAAGCAAGTCTATGATTTCTGACAAAAGAAATTTTTCTGATTTACTCTCAAACAAAACATTATGCCTCAAACAAAGTCATTAAAATCCAGAAAAGTCCTAAAATTGGGCTTGATGAAAGATGACTCTTTACCTATACAACCATTCTAATTAAGATTGGAGATATCCAATTTTGTAGTGCTTGTTTTAAGAGCACCTTGTAATAAATTTTGGTCTCTGACTGGTAATAGTTTGATCAATTCTTTGAAAAAAACAGTCAAAACTTCAATCTTTAATTTCTTTGGAGAAAAAAATATAGGGAAATATAGGGATTTTGGAACTTTATAGGGATTTATAGGGAGAGGGTCAAAAATATAGGAAATATAGGAATTATAGGGCCGCTTGTAGCCCTGTAGAGGGATTTTCTGCTCAAATCCACTCCCATCACAAAATTAAAGGACATGACACAAGAGGGCGCTGCACACTTTTTTCTTGGACCCGAAGCAAAAAATTTTGTCATTTCACGTTGAGATAGGTATAATAGAATACAAAGAAACCCAGCCCTAATGAAAAGAAAAAATGACCCATTTATAGCCCACTTCCAATAACATATATAACGTTATAAAACGTTATAAAATTTTTGAAATTGTGTCGGCAAATGGACAGATTTGTCGGCAAACCTCCTCGACCCCTAAACCCCACCCCCTCTACCCCCGTGAAAATGGTCTGGGAACGCCCTTGCAAGTGATAAATAACAGTTGATTTTGCGTTAGCTCATCTTTGAGGCTCAATTTGATTTTTTTTCTAATAATAATAATACAATTTGATTTTTCCTTTATGGGAGCTTTTTTGGGCTTTTTTCGTACCCTTTCCGTTTTTGCCTCCCCTTTTATCTCTATGTTCCACTTTTTTAGATTTCCCTTTTGCACCCCTTAAACTTTTTTCAACCCCTTTCCTTCTTTTAGTTAGGGGGACTGTGGTTTGATTTGAAGTCCTGTGGGATTTCAATGATTAAAGCATCACACATATTTAGATACCTTAAGTAGGTTCCAGAGAACAGAAAAGTTTTGATGGAGAATTCCCAGGGGAGGCAGATGGCGGCCATCTTGGTTTTCAAAAGGATGCCATTTTGGTATATTTTTGCAAATCATAAGTTCGAGTTGTGAATGTGCTAGGGAAGCTAGTTTTGGTGCCAAAAACTATGTTATTAAACACCTTACAACTCTCTGGAAAGGAATAAAGCTAGATAGAAGAGAAATAGTTAAGACTGGCAGCCATTTTGTTTTTCAAAATGGATGCCAATACCACGTTTATTTACATTTTTAGTGGTGAGTTTCATAGCAAATTTGATTTTCGGGCACAATCTCCATTTAACTTTTAGACCGTCAAGGTGTATATAAAGATGTTTGGGATTTTGTTGAGAGTAAATAGCAATTATTCCAATCCATGTTGTGTAATTTGTATTTCAAAAAGGCTGCATTTTGACACCAGTTTGTATTACTTTATTTCAATATAAATTATTCATACGCATTGATGCTAGACCTGAAGGCTATGGTGGCATTTGGCTTCCACGAGTGATATCAACACGGTCAGAAGGTACTTTACTCATACATCTAAGTGCCTGTGTAGAAGTTGTTATAGTCCGCTGACTGATAATTACTAACAACGGTAAAGAATAGGGAACTTGATTCAGTTGACTCTTGACGCATTATTCATTGTCCTCTATAGGCCCAGATCATTCTCCTTTTACATCGGTGTAAAAGTCCAGGCTTCAGCCAACGACTAGGATATAACGCGTGTGAAACTAATGTGGCCTGAAGAGTCAACTGGGGCTATGTTCTCACCGTTGTAGGGGAGTGAAGTATGAGTCCAGATAACTATATCTCCTGCCACACGGTAAAATGCCAGAGCTTTCAATCAACGCTACCCCCCAGTAATGCTTTGGGCAATGAATCGCAGTGATGTCATGTACCCCTGAGAAAGATGCACTATAGTATCCTTGTTCATAATCGTCATTATAGTGGACTGGGGACGAGTGGAGCTGAATTCTACAGAAAAAATATCTAAAATCGATTAAACTTTGTTAAAGAAGATAACAACTAGAATTTCGCGGTTCTCGCTTTCGGCGCTCGCTATATTCAACGATTATAAGCTGTGGGACGCTCCAGGACCTTTGAATTTGGCACATGACATTTGACCTCATCAACATATGAGGGATCCCATGGTGCACATAAGACGAAGGTTGGTCAATTGAACTTCAAACTCTTTCAATTGAGGTCAATTTTACATTTTTAGGCCTATTTTTCAACTTGACTCACATGACCGTGACTCGGGAACATGACCTTGACCTCATCAAAAATATGAGGGATCCTACCATGGTGCACCTATGCAAGAAGTTTGGTTCCAATTGAACTTCAACTTTTCAATTGAGGTCACTATTTTTAAAAAAAACATTTAAGTGACACACACACATCCAACAACACATACATCCACACATACACACGCACACGGATTGCTAGTGGTCCTCCAGCTAAAGTGGAGGACACAAAAACACTGCCCTATCACTGTAGATCCTGTGTTAGCCAGTATATTTTGTGATGAGTCATTTAAAAATCCTGTAATAGGGTAGTCCGTAAGTGTTGTACTTTGCTAGCTGGAGTGGAAGTATATTTGGCATGAGTCTTAAAAGTGCACTGTGTGGAATTGTTTATTGGTATGAGTCAACGAATGTTTGATTTATCAAGAAAAAGCGCACTATAATCCATTTACCTGAATTCCTATCATCATAGCAGATGATATGAGGTAGATGTGACCTAAAACCCCCAAAATACCGCAAGCATTAATTACCTTCTTTATTAAAAGGCACTGCGGGTTTGTCGATTGGTTTGAGTCCACATTCCCTTTGTGTGCATTATGTTACCCAGTGTTAAAGTTTCTAGATCACTCTCTCCGTATCAACTATTTTTATGATGCATGTTAAAAATGACCATAAAACAATCGGTTAACTAGCAGCTGGGACTCATAGACAGTTTTTAAAAATACAGTTTTAAGTATTTGCACATTGTGAGTACCAATTGCCTTTAAAACGATGTTTTTACAGTTAATTGTCAACAGTGTGGGATGTAGGTTCCGCTACTTCTGCATTCTGGCATTCATCAGACTCGATGAAGCATCCACACAGTTCTGTACAGAATAGTCCATTCTTTCACATTTGCACAAATTATTGGCACATCAAAGTTTGGCACAATCACACTTCATCAAATGAATTACTGCATCTGGAGAAGAAGGAGGCAAAGATGTCATCATGCACTGGATTGAATTTGCTATTCACCCAAATACTACCCGTAGTAATTGGGCTGGGATAACTTCGGATTTGGTACACTTTCATTGTTACCAAAAATTGGGTGGTAGAGGGCTCGCATGATAGCTGGTAAAAGTGCAGCTCTAGTCGGAGCCGACAGGACCGGACCATCGGATTGTGCTGTTTCTTGCCTTGTAAATCCACAAATCAAGAAACTGAATAATTAGGTCTCACCGCTCCAAGAAGACACACAAAAGTTCATTCTCCTAGTCTAAAGCTACAAAATAAATTGATATAACTTTCCTCCCGGACAGCGAGGGGCTTTCTCTTGGATAGCTATTGATCCCCCAACCTAATTTGTATGTGATATGTGACTAGTGATTTATATGATATGGACTCGTGGTTTAGGCACTCAAACTGTCTTTCAACCTCTCACACAAATGGCCATGAATCTAATTTTCAAGAAGACCTCTTTTTACTGCCAATTTAGTTATAGAGATTTTCAGAGTAATTGAGTTTCTGAATTTTGAAAAATTCCACACAGTTTTGAAGGACTTATAGAATTGAGTTCAGATGAGGACAAGGTGTTGCCTTTCACAGCTCGAAGTGGCTAGAAACATCGCTGAAGCAATCCATTAGCCTGCATCAAAAGGCAATTATGTGAGGATTTTGTTTGGGCGTGCCAAATAACAAGGCAAGAAACAGGCACAATCGTATTGCATTCCTCCTACCAGCGCAGCACTTTTATAGTACCATGAGATACCATGAGGTAAAATGACCTATCAAATCCAAAGTTCGGTGACCCAATTACTACTGACGGGATTAGGGCGACAAATTCAAGCCCAGGGAGGACATTTGCCTCCTGCTCCCCCCAGATTTTTTTTTTTGCAAAATTGTATGAGTGATTGAACCAAGTCTTGATTTGCCAACCAATTAGTGCAAATGTTATAATGACTGCACTGTACAGACTCCTGGATGTTCCAAGAGTATGATGAATTCACCAACAAATGGTGGACCTAAACCGATGTCACCATCCTGGAAGATCGGAGTGAAACCGTTATTTAGCACCTTAACCCTGAACAATGTCATGATTGTGGTAAAAAATATAAACATGAAGTGGATTGATGGTGAGATTTATCATAACTAATCCATATTTGTGGAGCTCATACCAATTAAACAACTCCAAAGTGCACTTTCAGAAGTTTAAAATATGCTGATTGCTGTTTTGTGGGAACATTCTGCCTATGGGTCGATAGATATAGATCGTGTGAAGTGAACTGTAATAGTGAGCTTGCAATGTTTTGTTTTTTATGATAAATCATATTTGGGAGAATCATACCAATTAAACAAGTACACAGTGCAGTGTTAAAGGTCTCAAACCAAATAGAGTATTCAATCCAGCGCAATACAACACACATGGGACTCCCCTACAAGAAGCTTTTCAGCAAGCTTTAAAGTTACTTTACAAAATAGAATGCTCTACATTTTTCTACAGTGGTGTGATTAGGGGTTCTGTTCTTTTTGGGTACATTATGACAGTTTTTTGTTATCTTGATTAGCCCTCGTCTACCAAGGAGGTGGCACCCCTGTAAACGCCTCGGTGCGTGACAATGCCAATAGCTTTTGCACAATGCTTCCAGGTAATTCTTATAGTATCGCTCTACACACTTTATGTTCATGCAAAACTAGTCAATTGCCCTTTAAGCTGAACATAGCAGAAAATCCGAATATTCCCTACCTTTAATAGTGCCAAAAATGGCTTTAGCCTATTTTTGTGGAATATGACAATTTGCAGACTTGCATGGTTTATTAATCATTGTCATGCAAGTCTAGGTTTGTTCATATTATTTTGTATATGGAAAGAAGAGGACCATAGGTACCCCAATGGTTCAAAATCCTAAGCATGGGGATGGGGTGGCAAAAAATCTTGGTAAGATAGTGGTAACAAAGTCATAATGGTGCCATTTTAAAATACAATTATAAAAAGATGGATTAAACAATTGAAGTTTTACTCTTACCAAATCAGAAACATCTTTACTAGACATCATGACTAGTTAAATGGAAACTGATGTCACCATAATTAAATGTGTATGAAACTCACCACTCAAATACTGCAGAAAATGTACCATAAACATGGTAATTGGCAGCCATTTTGACAAACAAAATGGTGCCAGTCTATGTTCCTCTCTAATCAGCTTTATCCTTTCCAGAGAGTTGTAGGTGTTTTAACATGAAGTTTTGGCACCAAAACTAGGTTCCTAGCACATTCTACAACTTCGACTTATGATTTGAAAATATAAAAAAATGGCAGCAATTTTGAAAAACTAAGATGGCCCCCCCCCCCCCCCCCCCCGCCTCTGCCACCCCTGGGAATTCTCCATCAAAACTTTTCTTGTTACTCTGGACCTACTTAGGTACTCTAAAAGGTGTGATGCTTTAAATATTGAATTTCCCACGGGAGTACACAGTCCCTTGACTATTTATGTTTTGACGCCACTTTTTGTTTCCATATCCCCTTTTCTTGTAAGGTTCAGTTGCTGTTTCTCGCGCCATTTCCTATTTTTTCAAACCCTTTTCCCGTTTTCTTTATGTTTGGACGCCCCTTATTAGTCCCCTTTAAACTCCATTTTCATTGCTATTCTTTGAGTCCGTTTCCTTATACCAATGTTCAAACCCTTTCTGTTTTGTAAAGTTTTTGACGCCCTTCATTTTCGTTAGCTCCAGTTTCGATTGCTATTTTAGCGGCCCTTTAATTCCTTAAACTTTTCTCAACCTTTTTGCTTTTACTTCTTGACGCCCATATTTTTCTCAATTTCTCTTTTCTTTCCATCTTCCCTTGTGTCTTTTAGCGCCCCTTCCTTTACTCAGGTTTTCTTTGCTCTTTTTGTGCACTTTTCACCACCCCTTCAGTTGCTAAACTATTTTGCTTTCGTGATTGTGCTTTTGGCGCCCCTTCCTTACTATTTGTATACGTCTCTATCTCATTTTTGTTGCAATTGTGATTCAGATTTCCGTTTATAATCCCCATTTCCGCCTATTTTGGCACTCTTCGCTTTCCTACAGTTCATCCTTTTCGAATAAGCTTTTCTATCTCTTTCCCCTTTAATTGTCCCCACTCCCCCTTTTCATTTCATTCTCCCATTCTAATCTAAATTTTCGGTTTATTGTCCTTCCCCTTTCATTTCCTTGCCTCTCCCCTTTTCCTTTTCCCCTGTCTTTCCTTTTTCTTCTTCTCCATTTCCTTCTTTGGCTTTTTTCCTTCTTTTGGTGCCCCCTTTGGCCACCGGGGGAAAGCGACCCCTTGCCCCCCCAAGTACGCCACTGCAGACTACACACTGTCAGGACCGCCCCCGTAGTGGAGACTGTGGTCCCAGGCAGGCAATTTTTTTGCTTTTTACATCCAATAGCGACAGTGCAATAGTGAATACTATACTCCGGGGTAATAATTTTTGAAAACTGATTAAAAACCAATCTGCTGCATGTGGGCGTTAAGGTCGCACTGCGGGGACAGAGCGTTAAACACAACAATTAAAATAACACCATGCTATGCCCGTGTAAGTCGCACCCACGCCATGGTGTACTACATGCTTTAGTTCAAACAATTGTTACAGCGACTATAGAAGCAAAATCTAATAGTGAGGAATGTGTGTCAGGACTGACTTTTACTAAAATAAGGTGGGCTCTGGAAAAAAGCTCTCCTGGTCATATCGGTGGAGAGTTTTGAGGGGAGAGGTATGGCATTACCACTGCTAACCGGGAATGAAAACAGTCCCAAGGGGAGCTTTTAAATCACTCCCATAAAAGGGTTTAAGGAGAGCTGTAGGGGAGTTAATGCTCTCACTCTCCTTAAAAGTCAGTACCTGGTGGTTGCACACATGTAGATGTTGTGATTATGTGTTTGCATTTACCCTATACCTCTCACTATTACATTGTAAAGGTTATGGACAACATGCCATCCTTATCCTATCCAGCCAAATTGGTCTTACCAATTCAAAGTGTTCTAGGTTCTCTTTCGAAGAGCGTGGGTTGGAACGGTTTTCTTGGGGCAGGCGGGTGCCTGGCGGCATGGAGAGCGGGGCACCCTCTTCCCTGTGGTTGCCTTCTTTGCTTGGCCTTGTAAAACACAAACCAAATTAGCTTAGTTAATGATTCCAATGACAGCAAAACTTGGGAATTAGACAGGGGAAAGAATTTTGTATTGGGCCGCAGCACCAATAATTGGCCCTTCTCAATGGAATAAATAAACTGCTGTGGCCAGGATACTGATGAAGTCATCCTCATGGAGTGGGTAACCAAAAGTATAGACACAGACTGGAAAACAGAAGGGTAACCTGTATAGACTAAATTAGGGACTATAAACAATCCACAGACAAGTGGAGTTGGCCATGTAATGAACTACGTACAAAAAAGTTGACACAGTGCAAAATGACAAAACAGGCACCCAATAGGTATTACTCTCAACATAAACTTTATTCCTTACATGTAAACTGTATTAAGTAACATTTGAAAGCTATACTACAAGGATGTTCAGATATGGTCAAAGAGAGACAACATTCAGGGTGGTAAAATTCCTATAGTGTGTAACATAAGAAAAAATACATATTTGTCATTTTTTAATATTAATGGTCATTTTTCCCAAAAATGGGCAGGTCAAAACAGATGGATTTGAAAGACATAACAAATGCCCTCCATAAAATAATAAAGGAGGTAACTAATATTGTTCTGTTTGAACATACAGGGTGGTCAAATTCACTTATATTTTTGACCAAAAAAAAGTCATTGACGATTAACTTGTTATTCAAGTTATAATCCTATATTTCTTCAGAAGAAAGAATGGGTTTCAAAGTTATGATCAAATATTTTAGATACAGGGTGATCCAGTATATTATAAAGGGTGATCCATGTATTAAAAGGGTCAAAGGCATTTTTTAAAGTCGCCCTGTTAGTTACCATTTGAGCAAAGATGACAACCTAAGGTAACTTAACAGTGGACAAGGGGCCATTTCTTACTTATACTAAGTGAAACTTGTATTCCCATAGCTCCTAACCTGTTGTGACATTACAAACTTCATTACTGAAAATGCAAAAATAAATGGATAGGAGGCTTCTCCGGCTTATTGAGCACATGCGTTCAAGGTCTTGAACCCTAAGTACTAGTGTATTGTTTTCATGATCATAGTCGATCATATTTACCCATTAAAGCATGCTGTAGTTGTACATATGTATACTTCATGTATACCACCTTCTGTTTGACTTGACATACTCATAAAATGTCTCTAAAAACTCATGTGACTCCATACAGGTCCAACCCACCCAAATGTCACAATTTGGTTTTGAATTGAGATGACGGTGGTTCAGAATTAAATTATTAATGCTTCATTAGGCTATACCTTTATATAGGAGAAAAACCAATGTGTGATTTAAAGAAGAGAATGATAAAGATAATTAAAATCAAGTTAATCCAAGTTTCTCCCTCTTTTTGGGATATATTTGCAAAGAACAAAAAAAAAAACAAAAAGCCGAAACACTTCCCCAAAAGTGATAAATTTTTACCTAATTAACATTTAATGTACTATATTAATTAATTACATTAATGAAACTTAGTTTTATCATGAGTTAGATCTATCCTTCAGGACAGTTGGGGTATGTGCCAATTTGAGCCCACAAGGTTTCATTTCTCACTATTTATTATTGGAGACCAATTTTCACGAGTTTTGTGTGTCATGTCTTTGCGCTCCCCCCCGCCGCCGGCTCCCCGTTACCTAGCTGAAGGTTTTCGAACGTAACTCTCATAATACTAATCAATAGGGTGCTGAAAATGGTTTTATTTAAAGAGCAATTTTAAGCAATAATAGACATCAAATTCCTTGAACAGAGTCAAATAGTTTAAGAATTAAATCGGAAATAAAATGAAAAAAAGTTGGAGGTACCACCTACAGGGGTGTGAGAGGCCGTGGACAAAAAAAACAACAAAGCAATTAAAAATTTTTTAAAGTTGCATTTAGTGATTTCATCACTCTGTTTTATAATTGTTGCACTAGATATCCTTGAGAAAAGCTATTCACAAAATTTGAGTCAGTTGATCCCGATCTTGCGCTTTTTGGTAATTGAGCCAATTGTTTGTTTTCCACGGTCCCATAGCATAGGCCCCACTGTTGTTGTTAATTTCTGTCCGTTTACGGACAGAAAAAATACAAAATTGACAAATTTCTTACAGATACGAATCGAATTTGTATGTAAATAAGATTGCTGGCCAATGAAGTCAATGGTAGGTTTCCCGTAACTTTTTTTGCAATCAAAATGAGGCGGCAACTATTTTCATGTGCATTATTCGTTAATTTTGAGAAGAAAGAAACTGGCCATTTACCAACCTTCAGCTTGCTCCAATAGCTACAATATTGTGACAAAACCACACACCCCCTACATTTAGAAATGATTTTGCAAACTTTCTTGGTTTAAAATCTACTAAAATAAACTTCACAACTTCACAAAGATGTGATCACAATTGAAGAAACCTGATATTCTTTAAATACAAATAATGAACTTTTTTTAGGGATTCAGTCATCTCAAACGCGGACAGACAGAAATTCATACGCGGGCGGGTTAAGGGCAACATAACATCGACTTTCATACGCCTTAGGCGACATGCCAACTTTGGAATACAGCTTTCAGTATTCCAGGGACCAAAAAATCAGTATTTATTGACCAAAATCAGTATTCTTGCAAATATTGTCAATTTTGGCCCCAAGTTTGCTTCTACATTCTTGTATTCTAGCAAGATTCGGAGGTGAAAAGGCTTAATTTGCCAACAAACGATTTTTTTAAAAGGAACATGAATTGTCAATGTAAGAAAGTCAAACTTTAAAAGCTCATAGCGTGAAAACTAAGCTACCTATGTACATATGAATTGCATCATGAGATAGAGATCTTAAAATACGCTTTTCCAGAAAAAATGGACAGAGCTCCGCCCGTTCGACAGCCCCCATTTAAGGAACTCTGTCAGTAGAAACTAAGTCCATATGGAGAATTTTTTTAAAATCCTAAAAAAGAATGAAAGTTTAAAAGTCTAAATTTTAAGGATATAACTTAACTGCGACATCATCATACAACTGCATCTGAAGAGAGCTCTTTAAATTACTCGTTCTGAATTAAAAAAAAAATGGATGAGTTTGTCTCGAAAGTCCCCCATTTAAGAACTGTCAGTATGAACACAGTCCATATGGAGATATTGTTAGCGACATTGCAATGAACAAGTCAAAACTTTACAGTCTTAATTCGAAGGCTCATAACTTGAAAACTAAGCTATCTATGCACATCTGAACGCATCATGAGATTAGAGCTTTTAAAAATACAGCTTTTCCAGAAGAATTGGACAGAGCTCTGCCGTATGACAGCCCCATTTAAGGAACTGTCAGTATGAAAACAGTCCATATGGAGAATTTTTTAAATCTCCATTAAAAAAGATGAAAGTTTAAAAGTCTAAATTTAAAGGATCATACTTAACTGAGCCTCATCATACAACTGATCATGATGAGCGCTCTTTAAAATTACTCGTTCCTGAATATAAAAAAAAATGAATATAGAGTTTGTCATTCTGAAAGTCCCCATTTAAGAACTGTCAGTATAAAAACAGTCCTATGGAGAATAGGGTTCGACTGCACATTAAAATGAACAAGTCAAACTTAGTCTAACTTCAAAGGTCATACTTGAAAACTAAGCTACTATGCACATATGGGAACTGAGCTACATGAGATAGAGCTCTTAAAATACAGCTTTTCCAGAAAAAAATGGACAGAGCTCCGCCGTCTGACGCCCCATTTAAGGAAAAACTGTCAGTGGGAACTAAGTCAATAAAGAAATGTTTTTTAAAAATGCACAAAAGATAAAACTAAGTTTTTAAAACTTTGAAAGTTAAAAAATACCTAGAACAATTCATGTTGTAGGTCTATCCCTTAGCACCATTTAAGTTAAATTGGTTAAACCTTCAGCTGTTTTTTCTTTGTCTTACTTTTTTTAAAATCAAAATTAATGTGGGGTGAACCATCCGAAGTCGGGAGAGAAAAACAATGTCGGAAAACTTTTAACATCATACTTTATAAATTGAAAATATTTCAATCTATGTTCTTTTATTTACTTTGGAAAGAGATGCCTTTGTCCTGAGCTTTATTGTGCGGTATTACTTGATTTTCTGACTTTTTATCATTTATTTTTATTTTAGTTAACGCGGACCATTTTCCGTATTTTTTTACGGGACCCCCCTGGGAAGACGTACGTCCGTTTATTTCGCATTCATTTCAGTCGAAACGGAAATCCGTACTAGGGGCAGTCGGTTAGGTAAACATGGATAACTTAGGCTAACAGTTCAGATGATACAAAAAATCTCAACTTTTTTGAGGCAAGTCAGGGGGACGAGGGTTGTGGATCACGAAATGCACCTTTAATGTCCTACGAAGTAAAACTCGTTTGGTAGAGACAAATTTAATCAGATTGCTTGGGAGTTTCTAGATATCAAGATAGACAGGCTCCAAAAAATTGCGACCAACTCAGTCAGGGATAAGCGCTAAATCGGGCGAGGTCGCTAATTTCAGTGACCACTTACAAACATCGTCCATGAGTCTACTGCAAATTTCAACCCTAATCTGAGCATTGCGCATTACCGTTTATAGCAAAGGTCATCGCGAGGTCAACCATCGGGCATAATTAATGAACTTGTGTAAGCGTGCCGTGTGCAAATTTCATGGCTGCTTTTTCGTCACTCGTGTTCGAACTGTGCAGCATGTAAGGTTGTAATTGTAAGGAATGCAAGGTAGGTTAATAGTAAACATGCAATGCAATGCAAGGCAAGTCAAATCACATTGACCCGGGCAGGGCCTAAAAATTTACAATACATATTTTCTTTATAAACACATTTAAACTTCATACAAACAACTGGTTACCCACGGCCCTGGAAGGTAGGCCGTATCAACAGATGCGAAATACCAGTGACAAAAATCGCCCATGGTAAATCTATGCATATGATCACGCGGCGGCCGTACTGATCCGAGGCTGAGTCAAATTATGCACCAAATGATGCTGAGACAGTGCTCGATTTACAAAATAAATTGACATGAACCGGTGCATGTGGAACAAATATTTCAGGCATAAATTCAATGTTGCATGCACACGTATTAACAATAATAATTTTAAATCCGTTGTACTGCTATTAATTCATACAATTATCATACAAAATATCAACTAGAAACACATTCTATTTGGATTACTTTGTGTCTAACATGACTAACTTTGGTTCTGCCCTACAGCACATGGCATTTAGGTTTTCAGAGCTACATGCCACAAAAGAAAATCCACATGCATTGGTGCATTGTGCACCCAAGTAAACGAGCACTGTGAACTGAGTCTGTCAAGTTTACCAAAAAAATTCTCAAATTCCCCCAATTAAAACTCAAATACAGAGGGGCATGTTACAAGAAGTGGTAAAATTATGCATGCACAGAGCCCAAAGTTAAATGATTTGTGCATGTAAAACCCCTCTAAATCGAGCCCTCTGTGACTCGCCAAATACGGCAATTTTAGTTGCCAAATCCAGCGAGTGTGTATTTTTACCTAATCGCCGTCATAATTTCTGAAACAAATGCCACTCGCGCGTCTGTGGTGTTGTATTGTGTATGGTCCCGTTGTCAACTCAAGCGTTCGCCACACACTTCCGGGTAACGCGCGTGTAGCCAGATGTTTTTTTTTAAGAATTACTGACGAAGAGTATTCTCACGTTAAGTGATTTACAGAGCTGCGTAAAAAAATTACGCCCATAAATTAATGGAAGTGTCTATGACGCAGGACCGTTCCTGTAATTATTTTTTGTGAAGTCTATACGCAGGACCACCGTTGGTGGCGATTGTGATGTCTCGCGTGCAGCTAGCTATTCTCGCGAGATCGACCGTTGTTTACCCATAGTTGCTAAGGAGTGATGGAGTGTCGGCGCACTCAAATCGTTTAGTGGATGAGGTTTTTTGTTTTTTTCGGGTTTTTGAGGACACATAATAACCAATGGGCCCCTATTATGGGTTAATAAAAGTTGATAATCCGAAATAGTTAACATTTTTAGATGTACAGGTAAAAATGAATTTCCCCGTCATTATTTCCCTACAAAATACACTACCTACCACCAATAATCGGGAGGGTGGCCATGAAAATCGAAATGTTCCACTTATAATCACTTTGAGGTTTAAAAATCGGAACGTGGTAAGTATGTAAAAGGCAATCAACATCCATGTTTCGGGCGACGCGATGGTCATGCTCCCCCTCCCCTCCCCCGAATTTACACCAGATCGACATTGAAGTCGGGTGGCGGTTCAATTTTTTACTCAAACACAGCGGGCAGCCGCCGAAAGAAGAAATTGTTTGACTGGTGAATAGGCTGAAACTATAGAACATTTTTTTGAGAGCGACCCCAATTTTTCAAAAAATTTGGAGATTTTTACACGGTTTCATTGGTAATGCCCTTGTCAATTTCAATCCCGGCCCTGGGGGTCCCGCGACATAGCGGGGGTACATGTATATGCCGGGACATAAGCCGGGGCATGTACAAAAAAGTATTGACCGCAAGCCGGGATGTTTGCCGGGACTTGGCTGGGAAGGTACGTTAGCTTGTCCCCGCCCTGCCGGGACTATCATTGATTGATAGCTGGGACTTAAGCCGGGCGGTACAAAAAATTTTCCCGGTACCGCCGGGCATAAACAGGGACTTTAACGAATGTGTCACACCATATAAAAAACAGGCTATCAGGTGAGCAGAGTCGCCCGATTTCTTGTAGTATATCACCATTTATATAGCTACCATTTGCAGTCCGATCTCTTCCATTGCCAGTCGTGAAGGCAAGCTATACAGTAGCCACAAACGCACGTCGTCGCACAGTTGAGATATCCAACAATCCGAGGATCGCATTTTCAACGTAAAATAGCCAGAAAACATCAAAAATCAATAGGAAAATGTTTAAAAAAAATAATAATCACGGTGAAATCACAAGAAATTTAATCAGAAGTTTGTCTGATTCATTTAATTCATAAAATCACCTGTAGGTAGTGAAAGCTATTTGATATTCTTGCTAAATTGTAGGAAGTATTGTCATTCATTGCACAAAACGCGGGCCATTTTAATGTGAAAATGAACTACATTGAATCGCTATGGAAAAAATAAAATGCTCATGAAATACATTCTGTTAGGTCAAAAGACTTCTCGAACTGCCGCATGTTCCGAGATAAATCAAAATTAAATGTAATCGTGATTTCCGAACTTGTTTTTGACAGTGTTATTCCCATGCAAAATTCCATTTATCAGGATCATTTGCACATTTTTTGAAAACACCGCCGCCCTCCCCACGCCGTTTCAGCCAAGATGTACAGCCTGTCCAGGCTCCTGACGTAGTCAGCTCAATACCACTGACAGAGTAGGGCATGGGCATATATTCAAGTTATTTTAGCAAGTTCACTATCACAGAGTAGGCAGACAAAACGACAATCACCACGATGATCTTGTTGTTTGGTTGAAGTTTACGTGGCAGATATGATGCAGGGTTTAGATCTTACTCTGCTATTTTAGTGGTCGGAATGCCGTGGATAATGTGGATTTTTTTTAACAAACCAACTAAACGAGGCTTGTTTCGCAAACATAAATTCCGATGTGGTGAAATTTGGCTCGGTTCGACACTTCCGGCGATCCAAAATGTAGTAGATTTTAGATAGCTAGACCTGTTGTGCATAGCCGGGACCAAGCAGGGAGTGTACAGAGGTTTAAAGCGGTCCCCGCCCCCATTGGTCGAGAATATACGGGGATTGTCACACGAAGCCCGGCTGGTAGGGAGGCCCGGACATAGCGGGGGATGTACAAAAAATGCAAGCCCGGCTACCCGGGCTTTCGTGCTACTTTAGCGGGGACAAAGGCGGGGGGTGTCACCACAGCAAAATGTACATTCCCGGACTCGATAAGTCCCCGCTTAGTACCGGGACCCCCAGGGCCGGGAATTGAAAATTGACACAGTTGCATAACTGGCTAGTAAACTATGTGAATGGTAAGCCGAAACTGTCTATGTGTCACAAACAAAGGTATTTCTCTAGATAATTATTATCGGGGATCCCCGATAATAATTCAACGGCCGCTGGAAACGGCCTTCCAATGTGAATAGCCGGGAAATAGCGCCTCATCCATAGTTGTGTTAATAGTTCAGGAAAAGTCAAGTTTGAGGGTTGTTTCTCGAGGTGGCACTATTTCATCATGGACGGACATTAAACGTAGCAGTTTCCAGCTCTGCCGTTAAGTCCAAATTGGGATTCCCAATTTTAATTACAACAGCGCTATTTGGTGATAACTACGCATTTTTAGCATTCTCGTTCTCAGGTCTAGTTTCCTAGACAATTACAAAGTAACTGTGCAAAAATATCAAATTTGAAAAAGTGGGGGGGGGAACCTTCAAAAAAGGTGCTAAAATATTGCTTTAAGGTCGATCGACACCGTGACGATCCTGCCGGCCACACGGACGGGCCACATGCCCGCGGCCTGCAGCAGATGCTGCCCGCCCTACGTATATAATTTCAGCTATTCACAGGGCCACAACAGCGCCACCAACGGTGGTCCTGCGTATAGACTTCACAAAAATAACTCCAGAACGGTCCTGCGTATAGCCATAGCCTAAATAATACTGCGTTGCTAAGTGGTATGCAAGTGTTCCCGCTGGCCCGATTGTTTGCGGGATCGATATTCTGAAAGAGGGCGACAATTTCTAAGTCTCTACACGTAACAGTTGAACAGTACAGTACATGTAATCGTGCGTGCAATACCCGGTGCAATCCCAACCTGCCACAGTGTATTCACCGAAAATGAAGACAGCAAAATGATAATTTTTCACGGGGAATATACCTGTTTCGAATGGGACACATATTGCCATAAGCTAAGATTTATATCCGCCTTAAATAAAACATTATATTAGGTGATGGGAAAGATGTAGTAAGAAATAATTTAGGCCCCCCCTCCTGCCTTCCCTCACCATTTTGGCTGCCACCGAAAAGGATTCTTCAGATCTTCGCGTTCCTCGGTGATCTGTAGCAGTGTTGAATTTCAGAGTAATAGTTCCATTAATTTATTAATAGTGGCCCCTGTCTTGTTCTTAAATTCAATCATTTGATTATAAAACATTTTTTAAAAAAAACTATGAAAACTTATTATAAATTTACTCTTTTGATATAAAATTATGTTATAATCGACAGGAAATATACAAACTTCCGTAAACTTTCCTGGTATCGCGAAGAGTCAAAGGTTAAACTTATTCTCCAACAGCATGACGACGACGTTATTTTGTTAGCTTAGGCCTCCTTTTAGGCCTCATTTGTAGTAGTTTTTTTACATGATCAGCTCCATGAATAGTATTCACAGGGCATAAATGTACATATTTTTCAAATTGGGTCGGCTTTATAGGTTGGGGTAAGTGGACGTACTGTAAGAAATAAATTGACATGATGATGATTGACAAATTCCTGATTGAAGGGGAAGTGAATCGCTAGCGACGAGGCGACTGACAATTTCAAGATGTGGTGAAATTTGCCGTTTTCACAAAAAGATCTCTTACTTCGGGTTTATGAACTATTTGCAGAGTCTAAGTTCAGTCAGTACGTTGTGGGTGTATTGTATTATATCGTGAAGGAGTTGTTAAAAAAATACCGAAGTGTTGTATGAGAAAATCGCATTGAAAAATCGGGAATTCTAGATAGTGTCCTACACACGTCCCCACATACGATTCAAACAATCAATCCCAATTAAGAAAGAAACAGAAATTAACAACTGGAAATTTATTTTAGCTAAACTTTTAGAATTCTTACTGAAAAGGATTCTTCAGATCTCGCGTTTCCTCGGTTGATCTCTCGCAGTGTTTAAAATTTCAGAGTGAGTAATTAAGTTCATTAATTTATTAATAGTGCCTGTTTGTTATGAAATTCAATCATTTGATTATAAAACATTTTAAAACTATGAAAAACTGATCTATAATTACTGTTGATATAAAATTATTGTTATAATCGACAGGATATACAAACTTTCCGTAAACTTTCCTGGTATCGCAAGTCAAAGGTTAAAAAACTGATTCTACCACAGATGACAGACGACGTTTATTTGTGTGTAGCTATTAGGCCTCATTTGTAGTAGTTTTTTACATCTCATGAATGTATTCCAGGGCATTAAATGTACATTATTTTCAATTTGGTAGGATATAGGTTGGGGGTAGTGGACGTGAGTAATTTAAGAAATTAAATTGGACATGATGATGATGACAAATCATGAATTGAATAGCTATGCCGACGAGGCTACTGTAACAATTTCAATGTGGTGAAATTGCCGGTTTCACCAAAAATATCTATTACTTGGGTTTATTGAACTATGCGGTCTCTCGTTCCTTCATTACAGTTGTCGGGTGTATTAATAGTGACGGATGTTAAACAAACTACGAAGTTTTGTTTCTGAGAATAGCATTTGAAAAAACATGTGAATTCTATAGTGTGCCGTACACATCCCCAATACGATTAAACAATCAAATCCGATTAAGAAACGAAATTAAACACTGGAAATTTATTTTAGCTAAATTTTTAGAATTCTACTGACATTGGGATTGGAAAAAGTTAACCACTCATATCCGTCACACCAAAAAATACGCATTAAGCGATTATGTTCATGACATAGTTCGCTCTGAGCGGATGTTGAATTTTCCCTATATACTAAAGCGTTATTCAGCATCCGTCATTATGGAAAACAAGATCAGAGTTTCGGAACATCCGTCAAACCAAGTACGTCATCGCGAATTCCATCTGCAAATTGGTTATACATAATGGCGGAGTTGACGGGGATTTTTTTTGTTTTTTGTTTTGTTGGGGCTGCGATTCCCGCTTGGAAATGTTAAATATAATATAAATTTACTATATCGAATAATATAAAATAATGAATATTTTGCTTGGTGTCAATGATAGGGCTCTGCACATGGATTTTAGTTTGTTGCCGGCCGGGTCGGATTTTGCTGCCGGGTCAAATATTTCAATTTTGTAATGAATTCATTATTTGTAAATAAATAGAATTTCGACCGAATTTCCTCTTTCAAAAGTCCTTGTTTTTGTCCAATATCGCTATTCACATTATTTCGCAAAGTTTTATCAACCAATTTTTGTTATTATTTAGTGCATCAAAAAACCTTACAATAGGACCCATGAAAAACAGTACACATAAATATATCTGGCAGGTATATGACCTAATTTTTTTTAGTGCAATGGCCCTTCACATGCCATCCCAAAGGGAAATTAGCGTAGTAGAGTATTAGAGAGTTGTCTGAACTTTGAAGGTCATGGGGGGTAATTAGTTCTCATTGTCCATTCTGGGCTGTGTATAGGATGATATTGAGCCACCCCATAATGCATTGCAATATGTTATTTGTACAGTACAAACATATGTAAGTACGTCCGGATAAGAAATGTTTGTTTTTTTTTTTTTTACTTTAGGAACCACAAGCCATTTCGTGATCATGCTAAAAATTACAAAAGATACTTATGCTTGTGTGGGCAAAGTATGCGTTTTTATGTGTTAAGAATATAATTTTTCTGTGTTCGCATAACCTTATTGACGGCTGAAATTTCCAACAACTGGTGCATTGTGAGATGGAGCTCAATACATCCTCTGAGCCATGTGGCTGTAGTAGGGGATTGTATTTATAGGCCAGTGTAAAAATTAAATGATTTGAAACTTCTTAAACTTGACATTCAGGTAACCGTGACTTGGAATTCAGACCCGGGTAATTAAAGGTCGGGCGGGTACCCGAATGCCCGCCGAAGTCCCAGCCCTAGTAACCGTATTTGATGCACCGTAAGTATTCTCAATTTGTTAATGTCAATGAAGTATACCAACTATTTACGAATGCACATTGTATAAAATAACATGTATAGGATCGTGTCTGAGGTAAACAAATTGACAAGTTATTTGTTGTTTTTGTTCAGTTGTCAAATTGTGAATGTGGCTGCACATGGTGCAGAATTCGTCTACCTCATGACCTTGTCATGTGAGACGCCTTTTTTTTTTTCTGGTCTACTAACTCTACCATTGACTACTTAGTAGTGGAGCGATCATAAAGTTGTTTAAAAAAAGCTGAAACAACAAAGAGCACTGGTACTTCAATTTGTACGTTTTTTTTTTCAATCTTTAACCTGGTTTTCTGAAGTGACATTCATGACTGACTGCCTCTTGACAATGCAATCATCAATCTTTCAATGCAAAGTGAAATTGGCTGGTTCATTGGTTGTGGTCCAGTGGCGTAGCCAGGGGGGGGGGCAAGAGGGGGCAGCTGCCCCCTGTGTGGGAAATCCCTTTGCCCCCTTGCAAAATTAGTGGAATGTGGAAGCATGATTTTTTTTTTTGGTCACATCAATATTCATCAAATTCAATCAATTCAATCAGAAAAATTTTTATGTCCTGACCGCAAAATACATAAAAATGTTCAACGGCGCTCAAGCTCAAGAAAGTACTGTGATAGGCATCCTGAAATAGATGCCTCTTCAGGAGCTTCTTAAACTGTTCAAAAGTACAATTTTTAATATGGCCAGGTAGTTTATTCCATAATTTGGCCCCCGAGCATAGGCAGCAAAGGAACGGTCACCAAAAGACCCCCCACCCACCCAGTTATTGGCTCCTCCAACAAGAAAAGTAACATCGGAGGATGATGATCTCAAGTGCCTTTGAGTTACCCGAACTTGAAGCATATTGATGATGAGATGGAGCCTGGTCGTGAAGTGCTTGTACCCGAGTGTGAGAATGTTGTAACAATGCGCTTTTGATGGGGAGCCAGTCAAGTTCATTTACCAGTTCAGGACGTGATGGAGTCAAACTGCGCTTCCTGAAAATCAATCTGCGGATGTACGCTGACAAATTTTGAAGTTTCTTTGCCAAGTTTCTTGCTTAATCCCACCAGGCAAACTATTACAGTAGTCAAGGCGAGATATCACGAGAGAATGAATAGCCATTTTTGTGGCAATCTCCGTGAGCAATTTCCGCACACGTCCAATGTTCACAAGAGGAAATGGCAGCTTTTATCAACGCTAGCAATTGGGGCCGACATAGTAAGTTCCAGTGTAAAAAATAACACTCAGAGTTCTAATGGGGTCATATGAAATGGTGATATTAACGCCAGCAACATTCATACTAGTAAGGTTAATCTTGGCAAGTTGCACGAGAACCAAATAACAACATAAAAATCTGTAAGCTGAATGTGTGCCCGTCTGCAATTTCTTTCAGAATAGATGTTTTTGATTAAATTGAGTCTGGATAAAAACGAACGGTAAACTCACAAAATTAAATAATTTAGCTTTAGATGACATTTATTTAAATAGTGTACACAGTCCCAAAAATGGAGATGAACATATTTACAACCTGGATGAGGAAAGTATTGCCTTTTTGCTATTTGAACCACTCAAACAAGGTTGTTTATGTCCAATGAAAGTCGATAATAATGACCACAAAATAATGAATAAGGAATTCTCGCTAGTCGCAAATTGTAAACCTCTGCCAACAAGAAATAAAAAATCAAGTGTGCAGGCCATATAATTTAAGATGAGGGACTATTTAAACAAAATATTTAAAAAGCCTTGGTGGTGAAATAAAGTATATACTTTCTTTGCACAGAGGGTTCAAAATTCGCACTATGTAATACACCAAAGTTCTCTAGTATTGAACACACGTAAAATTGCCAAATTTCTAATTAAGATTGTTAATTAATGAAGTACTTGCAAGGTTCGGCACTTGGCATGTTTGAAGATTTTGGGATTTAGTACCATTTCCCTTAATTTCGTAAAAATGATAAAAATTCAACATCCGTCACTATGTAATACACCCGACGAGTTATTAAATACAGTTGAATATGACATTAACAACACATGAACATGAAAAAGATAAACCTGTTTAAAAACCCGAGCCGAGTTTAAAGGTGCAACGAGAGATTTTGAGGCACCCACACTCTCTGCAACTGGCGTGAAACTTATTATGGACTGTCTATGGAGTGCTGGAAGTTTCTTATATATCAAGGTTTTGCTCTGATCTCAAGGATATTTTCTTGAGATACAGCAGCAGGATATAATTTTTGATGATATTATGTAAAAAGAAATCATTTCAGTGAGTAATTTTGCTGCAAAGCATGATTTTTGTTGACTTCATCATTCACTCCAAAGGTAATCTTTCATGCCAGGGAGTAACTTGGAAGAGCCGTAATTGACCAATCGTTTTGATGTGACAACATATTAGGAAATATGATCTTTAGACCTATTTAGTAACTCTTGAGCTACACATGGGACCCACCTTAAGATGAATAGGCGGATGAACAGTTTATCTTTTGAAGTAACAGTTGAACCATCTCCTTTTTTCTCATCTTCTCTGACTAGGGGTGGCGGGGGTTTCTCGTTGTTTCTTTTCTTTTTTGTTGTTGATAATTTGGGCTGTTTTTAATCCAAACATACACATTTGGGCTGTTTGTGATCCAAACATTTCTAAATATTGATTTTTATCTTATTCTTTTTTAACATTTTCTACATGTATTTTATTTTTGATCATTTGTTAAAGGTGCTTGTTCCGATTTATATGTATTGTGTTCTCTACTTGATATGAGAGCCTGGCACTTGCACATACACCCCATCAAGTACCGTGGGAAACAGGCGTGCAGTTTTGATGGTAGATGCAATAATGCATGTTGCATAGCCCTATTCAATACTGTGTTAATATTGATGGTTAACCACTAAAACGGCATGTTTTTTTTATATCTTGGGAATGAAATGAATTTGAGGGCTCAAATTTCAGGACGACAATGAGAAAAATATGGCCTTTCATCTGATATCAAAATCGATACTACTTCCGGGTAAATCAGGGGGGTTCCCAAAGACGATCGGAACACGCATCTTTAAATTTATATTTGACAATTTATCTCTTGTTTTTAGTATATTTGATTTTTAAATCCTATTTTATCTTGGTTTATGTTTTAACCTTTATTTCATCATGTCATTTATGGTCCTGTGTCATAAACTTGGGTACCTTTGTGTTACATACCACCAAGTGTTGAAAATCGGAGGTTATGTGCTCTTAAGTGATCTACTGCTTTTTCTATGAGTCTGACAATAGTAAAAGTATACATTTTCTGAAAGCTTATAATATAAGGAAGATATCTATTGAAGTTTCAGTTGATATACAGGGTTGTCCAAAATATATACAGGGTGGAACAAAAAAATACATGCTTTAAAACCTGTTAATGAAATTTAGCCATTTCTTCTTTACTAAATGCATTTTGACAAAAAGAGCAATATATTTGAATAGTGTGAAGATGTAGCTTTAACATGATGTACAGTTTGTTTAGGTTTTACGGAGCATTAAAATATACAGGGTGTACCAAAAACCTGTTGAGATTTAAATGAAAAACAGAATTATTCACAGATTTTTGGCTCAATATTTGCATATGAAGGCTTCAAAACAATTAAATGCTGAAAGGTTATACAGTATTGATTGAAATCATACCATTAAAAACAATTGAAATTATACAGGGTGGCTTAAATATTATTATGCATCGCATATTTTCTAACTCAAACAACACACTAAGTCAGATCAAGCTAAATAAGAAAAATAGGCTCTCAAATACACATTTAAAATGCATAACATAAAGCAATATTCCTTTCAAATATATGAAGTGATACTTATTGAGCATATAGGGTGGTACATCAATTTTTAAAATTTCAAATGTACATTGATGATGTATGCATCATGAAATGTGCAAAATGGGTCTGACCACAATTTTTTAGTTAAGTTTTCTTCTTCAAATATTCACTGGCCAATGTTATAAAGAAAGTAGCAGCGAATATCTTATGAGTCCTCCCCTTCAGAAGCAAGAGTTGGGAGTTTTATGCTTCAGCAAAAAGTTCCAGCATACAGTCTTTGGGCATGTGTGCAATTTTGTGATTATCATTTACTGGGTACATAAATTACTATTTCTTGATTCCTTGAACCAGCAGCTTTAAAAAAATGTATACACTTACTATACTTATTTATGTGTATGGTTCAGTAAAGAAACTAAAATGTTTCTTGATTTGACATAATCTGGGTGTCTCCCAGTAGCCCCCAGTGCCACCCTTGGAAAGGGCTGGTTATGTGACCTTTGGGCAGGCAGTGTAGAACCATATAGATTAACTTTTTTACAAAATATAACATACTCCTTTCCAATGACACCAAATATGCATGTTTACCTTAAGATATGACAGAAAAATTAACAAAATTAAAAACAGTATGCTGAAAAAGCACTATTCTCCATAGACTTATACAGGCCCGCCCCCTAATCCGCCTCCACCCTTGGCACTTTTTGTTTAGAACGCCATAAAAAAAGAATGACTTGTTATTTCTGAACAAGATTTGGCATGAGTACACAAGAATATATGAGCTTTAATTTAAGATCAAAATGAGCCATGTAGGTGAAGGAATTCTCAAGAGACAATGTTTTGAAATTGAAGTTACACTACAAAATGTAACGGCTCCACCTTTTTGGGTACCCAGTTATGCCAACCCGACCTTATTGTTTTATTGTTTTTATTTTTTGTATGTTGCAAAAATGTTTTTTTCATATTTATTTTTATTGTATTTTTTATTTGTTTTAATATTCAGGTTTTATTTTTTTAATTTGTATTTTTTGTCTTAAATACTTAGTTAATCTTCATGTGTTCATTCGATTTTTATCTAATTGATATTAATTACTTAAGTTGTATTATATTTAGTTTTATATTTATACAGTATTGATTGCTCTAATGTATTTTTCACTTTGTTTTCATCTTTATTTTATAGTTTATAGCTTTTTAATTTATTGTTATTAGTCATTTTATTTTAATATTGTTTTTTATGCGTATTTTCATCACTTGTATTTGTTAAATTTGTTGTAGTAATTTTTTCAATTTTCTTGTTATTATTCTTTTATTTGTTATATTTAGATACAAGTTATGCTATTTAAAAAAAATGTATAATTATTTTTGTGTTAATGTTGGATAAAAATATTTTGATTGTAAAATTATTTTTTTTACTATTGAAATTTTAATTTGTTTTGGCAATAGAACAGTATGTCTTAAATTAACTCCATTTCTTGAACAATTGGCAGTACAATCTTCCCAAATTGCCACCTTTTTCTAACAAAAAAAAATACAACAACACAAAACCATTCGGCCTAGAAAACAATCAGGCCCATTTGCTTTTCTCTATAAGGCTGTGTGCTTTGTAGGAGCATCATATAATGCTCTGTTATTATTAATATTATAACCTCTTCTAGCCGCAAATATTGCTCCCTCTATAAATCACTATAGTTTGATCAGTAATAAATTCTTGTTCCATGGCGTACGCGCGCATTGCTGAACTGCGTAACGTGCAACCCAGTGTGCGCTGTACGGAGGGTAAGCAGGCTACCTAGTAACTGGACCCCCAAGAATTAATTACTCCCCAGCATTGTTATGTTTTCCCTTTTTTCAGTGAAAAAGACAGTACCCGGCAGACCTATACAGGTGCCACCTTTTAGATGAAAGCTTTCTTATAATTAACTCTGTGGCACAATTACTTCATCTTTCGAATCTGAGAGACGAGTGGTAATCAAATTTGCCGCAGCTGAAGAAGCACACACGAAGCTTGGTTCAAACGCATGCGTAAGACTGCCTCATTTGTCATGGTGCGAATAAGAAGAAAATGGGTACCAATTGGCACCCCACGGTAGAATAGCGACTTCGAAAAAAAGTGATGCATCCAGCAAACTTCCGCCCGTGACGCGATAGAGACCAGAGTGTTAATTCGGGGACCCTGCCATTGCAGAAAAATCTAGATGGAACTTTGATATGTAAATTAGTTTCAGCCAGTCGACATGAATTGCAAAATACTTAAGCTTCCAGAGCGGACTTACCTTTTTCAGGATGCGTAAGCAAGGAGAAGCGAGTTGATAATCAGGCATTGCTGTGCTACAATAAGCAACAATAATGTTCATATCCGATTGACCTCCGTGATCCCATCCCAGAATCCTGAATTTGATTGTGCGAGGAGGGTCACGGAGTCAATCGGGATATGAACAAGCATAGTGCCTGAATTATCAAACTCGCTATTAACGCGTAGTACTCTAGCTCCCCAGTTTTGTGCAATTGGGACTAGGGTGGACATACACAACCATTAAAGCAATATTAGCACATTTTTTTGAAGGCGCCCCCCAATTTTCAAAAATTTGGGATTTTTACACGTTGCATTGGTACTGCTAGTAAACATATAACTGTGAATGGTAAGCTCGAAAAATGTCTATGTGTTCACAAACGAAGGAATTTGTACTAGAATAATTATTATGGGATCCCCGATAATAATTCACGGATGCTGGAAACGGCTTCTATTTCCATGGTGAAATAGCCGGGAAATCGCGCCAGTACGTGTCTACGCTCATCCCATAGTGTTTTCAAGTCGGGCAAGTCAAGTAGAGGTTATTTTCTAGAGGGGGCACTATTTCAGTATGACGGCATAAAGTAGATTTCCAGCATTTCCAGTTAAGTCCAATCTGGGACCCTAGACTAATTACAAAATCGCTTATTTTGTGATAAATACGCATTTTTTTTTAAATTCGCATTTTTTAGTATTCTAGTTTCCTAGACAATACCAACGTAATGATGCCAAAAATATCAAATTTTGAACTTGGGGGCGATCTTCAAAAATGTGCCAATAGGCTTAATCATCATTGAGCAACCTAAGTATTCTTGGTGTATAAGACCTGCCTGAAAGAAATCAATCAAGCCTATACGGAATAAAGCAATAAAAGAAACACATGTTTGTTTTTTAATAAAATAACAAAATTACAACAATAAAATGATTTTTACAGCCATGTCTCAAAAAATGGGACAATCAAAAACCGAGTTTTTCAATATTATATCTAAAAATAAGTAAGTGTGTTTGGTATATCACATTCAAGAGGAAAAGACCAGGCGTTTCCAGGATTTTGGTTTCATCTCAATGCTTGTTTCAATGAGAGATAACTCCAGTTACTGCGGAACACAAAAAGCGAGTTTGTGCCACTTCTGGTCGAGTGAAAACGTTGACGATTATTGAAACATAAGTTATTCACACTGAACAGATCTGATATTTAAAAAGGGATTAACGTCTAAAAACTCTAAAGAATACGAAAACAGTTACATAATAGTGGAAGTTATGATCAGTAAGTTCTGGCTGAAGATAAAGTGAATAATATTCCACATACTGTTGTTCGTCAGATGAGAACATGAGTGTACAACGGTAGTATAGCAATCTGGAGGAGAGAGTTTTATTGTCTTAAGTATCATGGAACGCATATTCCTACCACCACTTTTGGACCACTTGCTTCCAAATTCAAAATTTTTATGACTTAAACATAGTAAATGCACAAAGAAGTGCCATATTTAAACCATTTTCTTTGGATTGGTGGTATTTTGTTGCAATTACCTGCCTCTGGCATGATTTCGAACAGTAACAATCTTGTATAAATTTAAAAGCTCATTTTCATTAAATTAACTTTTAATAAAAATATTTGTATTGTTTGTTATTTATGAAAAGAAGATTTTATATTGAACTGATTTGTTGACTATTAAAACGGGTGGCAGATAAAAGTAAGACTTCCTTTGTTTACTAAATTTTAATCTGTGTTTTGTTTCGTTTTGTCAAGTTGCAATTCTTTTGTGAGCTTTAAGACAGCATGGCATAGCTGGGCGAAACAAACCTTGCTCATGCATTAAAAAGTGGCACAAAATTGATTTTGGATATCGCACTAAATTGATTTATCTCTGGATTGATAAAAAGCAACGTGAGATAGAACAAACACCATTGGAAAGCCTGGTCTTTTTCTTTAACATTATGTAAAGTAAGAATGACTTATTTTGAAATTCCATATTTAACCAATTTTTTTTTGATTGGACCATTTTTTTTGTGAGAACAGTCTGTATTGCTAGGTCCATTTGCACACTACATGGGAGAGGTCATACCTTCCCCAGCCTTATTAACCGGTTCAGGTTTGGTTTAAACTTCCGCCCATTCTGGAACTTAAGCTTCTAACCAGCAGTTGCTGTTAGAATTTAGTTCGAAACAAGCCATTGGCATGCATGGATGCCCAGTTCCAATAATCGTAACTCGAGGTCTCTACCTAACACATTCTATGGCTTGAACGTTAAGTTGGACTGGACTTCAAGTTACGAGCAAAAGGGTACCGTATTCAGGCCAACATGAAAATAACAATTCCATGTACTCATGGTACGAGCACGCAAATTTAAAACGTGATTGTGGGGACTTTCCCAGATGACTTGGCAACAAGTATGAAGTTAGTTACATGATCTGGAAAATGCCGTCATCAAGATAAGTGCACCACATTTGTTTTAACCGATTCCCCGAGGATTATCCAAAAAAACTCCTCTCATTTTCAAGTTCCAGTTTCTCCGTCCACACTTCCTTGGGATTTTATTTTGGTGGCGTAAACAGCATCCGTTATAGGTCAGCAATGAGGTCAGTTAGAGGCAGGAATAAATCAATCGAGAAAGGCTGTTGAACAAGAGAGTAGAGAATACTGTATGAAATTAGTAGTGCTATGATCGTGGTCGTACGTGGGGCTGTGTTATTCACGCTACGTCATACGTCAGAATTAGCATGAATAGGAACTCGCATCGAACTAACATTAGTGCGGCAATATCAATAACAAAAATGGTCTATGGGCATTTGTACACAATTTCACCCGCTTGAGTATGTTACAAAATTTTGTCAGACGTGTATGATATTTCACCTGTGTCATGTCAATTGGACTTCCGTTTTTGGACTTAATCTGTGGAAGTGAAATTATCATCCTCTAAAAAGTGCATTCAAATTGCTCCTTCTAAGTTTATATTGCTTCCTGAAAACTACTTAAAACATTAGGGTTGTCTACTGATGTATTACAGGCCAAAAAAGAGAACTTTGCTAAAACATGGATATTTAGAGAATAATTAAGTTCAGAAAATTGTTTCTACAGTTAGAACAGAGTAACGGGAGAGGACACCCCCCCCCCCATCACCAGGTCCACACTTACCCTTTCTTTCCCCTCCCGGCTGACTTGAGGCAGTGTAAAATATCAGATAAAAGATTAGGCCACTCGAGTCATGATGGCAATCCTGTCTTAGAATGGTAAGAATGTTCATAAATTTTCTATTACGGTCATTATTTAATCTGAAAGGTTTTCACTGAAAAGTAAATTACTTTTATCAAGTACGTAGCCCAAGTATGAGTGGAGACAAAACTTTTGCCAAAATTGCTCCAAAAATCCTGTGTGTGTAGTTGTGAGCACCATGCATAGGTGATCTCGAGCGTCCACTTTTTTGAGATCACCGGGGGCCCGGGGCCGTATAAGTTTTTGACCATGACCCGAAAAAAGCAGTGAATAGTTGTTTACAAGTACCGAATTTAAAGTACCCTCTTTGTGTTGGGGAGGGGGGTGTTGGGGAGGGGATGGAGTGTTGGCAGCAGGGGTGGGGTGGGGTGGGGAAGTGGAAAGGGGAGTGGGGTTGTGGGGAGGGAGCAACTCAGCGAGTGGGGTGTTGGAGGGTGATATCTGCAATCCTCCATTTATCTGCTGCACAACTGTTGGGACCACCTGTACGAATACAGTTGCAATCTGGTGTGCTGCTCTGTCTTAGAGCTATGTGTGAAAGCAGGCAAAGACTTGTGGTTCGAGAACCGCCTTGTTAGCATTGTTGTCACCTTAAGACCCCATATTTTTTTGACATTTATCCCCAAAGGGACCCAATTTTTAAAAAAAATTAACCACCGTCACCCAAAGACCCCTATTTTTTGGGAAAACTTACAACCCCAAAGACCTCTCTTTTTAGAATTTTGCAAAATTTTTACCCAAAGACCATATTTTTTTGAACTTTGTCACCCCCCAAAAAAAAACAACATTTTTTGGGCAATTTGAGCTGTCTCTCACCCAAAGACCACTATTTTTTTCATGTCCCCGTCACCGCATTGCCCTGGGTTTGGACCGTAGCAGCCCTTACCCCCCACTTCATATGATCCATTCATATGTAGTGCCCCCCCCCCCCCCGGGGGTTTGTCAAGGCTGTTATTTGATCCACACCCAGACCATAGAGCATGTGACCCATAGAGACCTAGCTGATTTGTCATATACCTATTTATCTATTCCTGCATTTCAGGTCGTCTACCATGTCTCAGGCACCAGTCAGCAGCTCAGCGTGTTCTTCCACAAAACGCAAAGGACATCATTGAAATCCTATTCCAGACGCTTGGAGGATGACGTGAAGTCTATGATTGATAACTACACAGAAATAGTGAAAGTAGCCAGGGTATGTATGGTTCGCATTTTAAATTGGTGTGGCGGTTGTTCTCCTATCCTAAAATAGTGCAGAATTTTTTTATTTTTAATTTAATAAAGGTTATCTCCCGTTGCCATACAAAGGCAGTCGATCCAAAGGGGTGAAATTCCCAAGTCGTTTCACAGAGAGGGCAAACAATATCCATTTGTCGGATCGGTTATTTCCTCCTATGAATTCTGAATGGGACAAATGTGCATGAAAATTCACCTTTTAAGTATTTGAACCCAAATATAGGCTATAATTGGTCAAAATTCTCCAAAAAACGGGAGATGTAAAAATACCAATAAATTTGTGGTCCATTTCGGTATGCTTTTTGCCCCCCCCCCACTCCTAAGGAAAATGCTTGTGATATCTCATTTGACTTGTATTAGCCCTAAATAAAACCACAGATGAAATGTGTCTGCTTTGTCATTTTACACGGAAAATGGTCGAAAAGTGGCAATGTTGTGTGGGTTGAAGTGGGGGGGGGGGGGAGAGAAAGGAGAGAGGAGAAAGGGAAGGAGGGAGAGAATTTTATAAACAAGTTGTGATTTTCTTAGGAAGATTCGATTTACGCTTAGCAATTTCACACAGTGATTAGTTATGGACAGCAATTATGTACATGCAAAAAAACATGATTTTGTGGTCGCTGACCCTAAAGGCAGGAAGACACATAGGGTCACTTTGTCCCACGTTGTTGTCTGTTGTGATGTCTGTTGTTGTTGATGTCTGTTGTCTGTTGTGAAACAGGGGTATACATTTGCCTGTAATATACTCAATTACTTTGATGGATTTAAACCAACAGGTGCAACATGGCACCCCCACTTTGATGAGGTCAATGTGAGGTCAAGGTTGTAAAATAGGCTGAAAATGTAAAATTGACCCATTTGAAAAGTTGAGTTCAATGTGGAACCAAACTTGTCATAGGTCAACAAGGGATCCCTTCATTGTTGATAAGGTCAAAGGTCGCATACCAAGGTCCAAAGGTCAAGTTGTAAATAGCCTGAAAATGTAAAATTGAACCTCATTGAAAAGTTGAAGTTCAATTGGAACCAAAACTGAATCATGGGCAACATGGGATCCTTAATTGTTGATGAGGTCAAAGTTCACATATCAAGGTCAAGGTCATGTTGGGCCTATCATTCACTAACCGCAACGGGCAGGCGGACCCAAGCGGTCACGAGGGGACCGGATGTATTTTTTTGGAAATTGGGGCGCCTCCTCAAGAATCTCTGAGTCGGCCTTTAAAGGCCAAAGATCAGTAGAGGTGCAACTTGTGCAAAGAGTGAAAAACATGGTGGATCGCGATAGCAGGTAACACTAGTGGTTTGAGATTAATTGTGTTTGAAGGTTAATCTGAATTGTTTGTCTCATTGAATCTCATTTATTTACACAGCAGGTTGAGGTGAAACCAAGTGGCAAGACAGATGCAGGGCGAACAGGATCAGAGTGAAATGCAAGTCCGAGCAGCAAATATAGTAAGTTATTCCTTAATTTCATTTTAAAGACTAAAGGATTATATCAGGCCTGTGAAAACTTCTTATTTAGCACGTACACAAGCCATGTCGGAAAACGCTGTATATAACACCCTGCACGTGTGAGATAGCATGGTTTATGATAGATAGCATTGATTTTTCAGGGGAGGGCGGCCAAGAAATCCCAATTTCAGACGTAAAACGGAAATCTTGACGAAAAATTTGAATTCATTTATATGTTGTCAAGGAATATGTTCTTATTCCAAAACTGTTGGAGTTGAAGATGCAACTCCACGGGAAGGGTTATTTGACTTTTTTTGTATTAAAACAACCGAGGATGAGGTTATGTTAGGTCATGGGGAACACCCATGACCGACCCACATCAAAAGCAACCCAAATTGGTTTGTGGTTTGCACTCCGTATTGCTGTAATTTCTTTTGACATTTTTGGTGAATTGCTATAATGAATGAGGCCACCGCCTGGATTTTTTAAAAGCCAGAGTTATTTTTGCGCCTTCAAGCAACAAAAGCTACTGCAAGAAATCACAGCACACAAATTCATACTGTTAGTGTATTTAAGTAAACTTTGGAAGGAAGCAATGGAAACTTGAAATAAAATATGAAAAATAAACACAACAATTTAGAGAATGACAAATTGCAAAAATATTAAGTCCCCAAAATTGTTGCTTTAATAAAAAGTAGACTAGTAAAAGTCCTACATAATTGCTTGTGATCGCAACACATACTGAAAGTTATATCCAACAATTCGCAATTTCATCATGTTAAAAATAGGAACAAAGAAAAGAGAAAACAGATAAACCATGGATAAACAGCTTACTATCTTAGATTTAGATTTTATCTTCTTTAACAGCATCATTGTAAATGTTACAATTTGGACCACGCTTATCAGGTCCTCATCAAGTCTACCAACATTTGAATTCTGCCCGCCATCAGTGTGGGATAGCCAGCCCGAGGCCTCACTCAGATGGCGTGAGTTTCCCATTATTGTAGATTCCCTGATTATCTGAGGTTTGCATTTGGTTTTCTCATGATTTGGGGCAATGGCAAATTTGTTGTCATTATTGTCCCTCTGACTTGTTTAGAGATGTCAGGAAATTAAGCCAAGTTTTGTTTTTGATGGGAGTTCCGTACCTGACCCCATCCGTACCTCTTTCTGACACACCTATGAATTCCGAAACTTCTTGTAAACGGAATAAACCTGTTGCTTTATCTCCCTGAAGGGTTTCAGAATTCATAACTGTTTCAGAGAAAAACGTGTACAGATGGGTCAGGTTACGGAAACTACGTTTGAAATGTAAATATAATATATTTTACTTAGAAAAGTTAAGACATAGTAAATGGTCCGAGGGTGTTTGAATCAATCCAGATGCAATAGCAATTTCTATATTACTGACCGTACTAAAATCATTGTCAGTCTTAGGCATTTAAAAAAAGTGTTCCAAAAGTTTAAGAACCACCAAGATATTTCATAATCATTGCTAAAATTCCCCAAGTACTTAATGCTTTGTGGCTAAACTGAGTGTTAAAGTCAGGGGTTGTATATGTTAAGAATAGGATTTTATGAGATCACATACCCTCCAAGTGGATTACTAGTTTCCATTTGTTTCGGACAAGCAGAGCTCAGAATTTGGCAGTGTGCAATATCCATCTCTGCTGAATGTTGCGATCATGAAAATCATCTGCTTCGGATTATTTGTCTCAAACTTTGTTGATAATTAGATTTTTTTTAGTAAATAAGGACTCAAAATAGGCAAATAACAATACACATAAATATACACCATTTGAAGGTGCACGAGAGATTTTGAGGCATCTATTATTGTGTCATATATAGTGATCATGTAAAAAGACTCCAATATTTGATACGTACCTTGTATTGCCTGCAGGTAAGAAATGCCTTGAAGTGAAAACAAAAGGCGATTTTGATTTGCTTTTTTAATTTCAATAATAAAACATCAATAGGCTGATTTGCTCTTATAGTAAATTAGAAATTTGCAGTTTTTGTACCCAAAAATGATTCTCAGCTTAATTCATGTCAAAAGGGTGATATTTTTGAAAGAAAGCTTTACATTAGTACAAAAAAATCAGAATTTTAATTTTTTTAGGGACACCTGTTATGTGAAAGCTCTTGTTGCACCTTTAACAATTTTACCAGAGGCATATTCGGCAGGGAAAATACAGATTAGTGTCAGTAATCTATCCTGAAAACGTGTGTCAGACATCCAACAATTCTGATTCCCTATAACTTTAATTTCCTTTTGTGTCGCCTGCCTTAAGGCAGAAAGAAGCATAGGGATCACTTTGTCCACCTTTGTCTGTATGTTGTGAAAAAGGTTTAAAATTGCCTGTACATATCCCATACTTGGATGGATTTAAACCAAATTTAGGGTCACAGGTGCAACAGACATCCCCCATTTGTTGATGAGTCAAGAGGCACATACCAAGGTAAAGGTCATTTTGAGATCCAGTTGTAAAATAGGCTGAAATGGTAAAAGTAGACCTCATTTTAAAATTTGAAGTTCAATTGGGAACCAAACTTGAGGAAGTCATGGGATCCGTCATTTGTTGATGAGGTCACAGTTTCACTTAGGCAAAGGTCATATGAGGGTCTATCATTCACAAACAACCGCGCCGACGGCAGTCGACACAAGCGGTCCAAGGACTGATGTATTTTCTATCAGTTTTTGTGCTGTTATCCCTCCTGTAGCCTGTGTTAGATGCCAATCAGTTCCTCATATTCTTTATTTCTATTTTCACTTTTTCCATTAAGGTTCGTGCGGCGAATCTCTCCTGAAACTGGTCAGATATCAAACATTTCCTCATTCTCAATGACTTCCTTCTGTTCAATGACTCATAAACCAAAGGACTCTCTTTCTAAGACGGGTTGCTGGAAGCTTTGATGATAAGATACTTCAACTAGGATGAACTTGCTATAGATTGTATGAAATTGAGGAGGGAAGAGCTCATTATCATCTAGATAAAGTACCAAGTGTGTTGAAACATAATCAAGTGATTGTCAGACGTGGATGAGTTTTCTTTTGCAGTATAGCTACCTTTGTGTGTACTTGGTAGTCGTGGTACTGTTGAAGTTGCCTTCATGCTACCAGGACAACAGCACTTGGTGCCACTGGACACCCACTGGTACCCAGAGGAGTAATCCCACAACCTAGAGTATGGGTACCAAAGGTCATTCCACAATACCCCTTTGAGTTATGGTCGAAAGGGGCGTACATCTACAATACCCTAGAGTGTGGTACCAGAGTACATCTACAATTACCCCTTTAAGTATAGTACCAGAGTACATCCACAATTATCCCTTTGAATATGGTACCAGAGCACAGCTACAATTACCCTTAGAGTATAGTACCAGAGTACATCAACAATTACCTAGGTATGGGATACCTGAGTCACATCACATACCCCTTTGCTAAATGGTACAGGAAGTACACCCACATATACCTAGCGTATTGTTAACCCGTACATCCACAATGACCACCTAGAGTATTTTACAAGTATTACATCCACAATCTATCCCAAGAGTACATTCAGTATAGCCAGGGGTGGTAAAGCATTGCGATCAGATCGTTGTTTGGGCGAAAATGATGGTCACTGTCCATTGTGACAGGTGCATTGCACATGCTTTTCTGTGTATTTTATATACAGAGTTCATACATTCTCTTTTACCAACAAACATTTCGATCTGGAATACCCAATAGAACAGCAAGGATTGTTGTGCATGGATTTGCAATTCTAAAACTTGATAACATTGTGACCCACTCAACAACCAGGAACAAGTCGCAGTGACTAATTCCTCATTTAATCAGAGCCAGTCAGAAATAAGAAATCTGAAAGTTTGCGCCGCCGATATTTCAATCCGTTTTGATGTGAGGCTAAAAACGTGTTTTTGTAATAAGCCTAATGGATTTGTGTAAGCTTAATATTGGTCACACCAAAATGGGGCACATTTTCGCGTTTTCTTTCGATCATAATTTCCAAACCAAACACCCTTTGGCCCTAAGATTTCACAGGGTAAAAATGAGAAAACAAATAATAGCTTTCTTTGATACCACTTCCGGGTAAAATCCTGGGGCTTCTGGGACAGAAGGCAGTCGAGGCTATAGCGATCGGGCCATGGACCTTTAAACTGGTGCAAGAAAAGGAAGTGGTCGAAATAAGTCATCTTAAAATGCAATAAAAAGAATTTCTGCATTAGTGCATAGCTTTTTTTTACTAAAAAATGCATAGCACATAGGGTTTTGAGGTACAGGGAGTTCTTTTGAAAAATGTACTTTCAGCCAATCGGATGATGAGAATCTTAAACTTTGGTAAATTAAAAACTGATCTTAATGTACGCTATTTTATTTTTCTTTGGCTTTGTTAAAGGCACTATCATGATTTGCAAAATCAGAAAATTGAAAAAAAAAAAAATTCATCAACAAGCAGATTTTTGCCTTTTTGTAACAAGTATAGGTATCCAACATACCCTGAAGTGATAGGACCAAATGCAACCTAAGATCGACAAAATCAAATTATTTTCGTCATGACTGTCCATACGGACACTTATACAACACGTAATTGAATGGAGTTATCGTATCTTGGAACACTTGTTTTCTTTCTTTTTTGTAAAATTTTTCAGTGGAAAATATACCTTAAAGACAAACGGGATGGTCGATTTTCAGTATATAAAGTTTTCATCTTGATAGAAAGAATGGCCTTCACCCAAAAAAATTACCATCTGCAAGTTTCGCGCCGATATTTCAATCCGTTTTGGATGTGACAGCTAGAAACGTGACTTTGTGAGCACCATAGAGTATTGTGTAAAAAACTATATTGGCGACCAAAATGGAGAACACGTTGCTCATAACTCTCATACTTAACATCCGTAGCCCTAAGATTTCACAGGGTAAGAGAAAAATAGTAGCTTTCTTCTGTACCAAAATGTCGCCCACTTCCGGTAAAAATCTGGGGTCCTGGGGACGGAGGCTATTAGCGATCGGGCCATGGACTTTAAGAGAGCCTTATCTTTCACTTTAAGCTATTTCTGCAAATGTTCAAATATTTTCACTTAACCCAGGAAGCTAGCACACATTTGTTAAAAACATACTCAAGACAAAAAGGTGTGAGTGATTAAGTATGTTGACAGACTGGCAGAAACCCCTGAAAAGTGATTCTTAAGTGCGCAAGTGGTGCCTTAAGGAGAGGCGGGCCCAAAAACAAAGTTGGTACAGGGGTCAAATTTTTTAAATTGATTCCAATAATGTTGTAAAGCCCACACAGTTATGGGGTCTAAACCATAAGATCAGAAAGTATAGTTTTGTAATATGTACACCTAAAGTTTCAGAGTTATTAGGCTAAAAAACATTCAAAAAAAATCAATAAAAACGGGGTCAATTTCGTTGTACAGGGGTCAAATTTTAAATTGCTCCGATTTGGATAAAAAATTGGTGCAAAATTATTGGGGGAGCTTCATAGGATACAAAATAAGGAATAGTTTTGAGGGGGGGGGGTTTTTTTTTCACTAAATGCTTGCTTACAGAAGTAGGGGGGTAACAAGATTAAGCCACATTGATTGGCAATTGGCGTTGACCTTCTGTGCCCCTACATCGGTAACTAAGCATTTAAGACAGTCAAAACTATTCTTATTTTAATCCGATGAACTCCACCAATAATTTGCACATTTTTATCCAAACGGAGCAACTTTAAAATTTGGACCCGTACAAAAAACTGAAATTGACCCTATTATGTTGTTGCTTTTTAGCCTATAAACTCTGAAACTTTAGGGGCTCGTACATATTACAAAAATTATACTTTCTGATATCCTTATGGTTAGAAACATAACATGGTGTGCTTTTCAAACATTGTTGGATCAATTTACAATTGCCCCCTGTACAAACTTTGTTTGGCCCCCCTCTCCTTAAGGCAGCTTGCGCACATAAGAATAACGTTTCAGGGGGTTCTGTCAGTCTGTCAACATATTTAATCACTCAAACCTTTTGTACTGAGATGTGTTACAAATGTGTGCTAGCTCCAGGGCTAATCTCTGTTGGATGGATCAATGATAGGCATCTTTAAAATTATGGGGACATAAAAGTGATTCACAAAATCCATCTGTGGCCTTGAGCTTCCCTATGGTTTTTGAGACAAACCTGGCCTTTAAATTAACCATGCCCCTCACTCTAGTCAATTAGTGTGGTAATCAAAATCTTGTTTGGGGATGAGGCTGAAGTGGAATATTCTTTACTTTGTAACATGTACCTTTGTAAAGTATGAATTGAGATCAATAAATTGATAAGAATTAAAGACACCAGGACTACATGAGACTCTTATTTTGCGTTTAATGCTATAAAGGAATTCTCTTTAAAGGATGAAATGTAATGTTCTGAAATATTTGGAAAATGGTATGGATGGAAAGCTTAAGTACGTAGATTACATATAACGCTACAATAAGTTGAAAAATTGTCACATTGTTGAGTATTTTGCCCTTTTTAATTTCCCGCCCCAATAGCTTACTCGAAAACGATTCCGCCAAATCCACATCGCAGGCAAATGGTGCCGTCAAAGTGATGACCATCCCTACTTTACGTCGTTGGGACCATCCTATCGCCGTGTTGCCACTTCAATAAATAATTAAAAAACACGAAAAATGAACAAAAGATGTCCTTCTGTAACTTTTTTTTCTAATTTTATGATACTTTGATTAATCCATTCAATATTACAGTGTCAGCAATAACCATTGGAGTCAACACGGATGTTGGTCATCACTTTGAAGTCACGAGGGAGAGCAAAATTGGGCGCTTTTGATCAATTGAAAGCCGTGGCGAAAATCCGCCCGTTTTCTTCTATGTCAAAAAAGCAAAAATTAAAATGCCTCTATTTTGTTAATTTTCATCAAATTGTTATTTTTTCGTGAATTGTGAGGTATGACATATTTTTATGAAGTAAGTCAAACCTGACTGACAAATAATCTTGACATATTGCCTTTAAAGCAATAATAGCACATTTTAGTGATGAGTGCCCCATTCCAAAATTTTGCATTTTTGTTGCACAGTTGTGTTAGCAAATGAGTACCTGTGAATGGTCAAGCTCGAAAATGTGTATCAAAAGAGCTCAGAAATCTCAATTAGATCAGAGATCAACCCAATATAATTCCAACGGCTGCTGGAAACACCTTCCAATGTGAAATAGCCCAGAAATAGCACCATGTACAGTCTAATTCCTCCATTAGTTTTTCCATTGGTTCAAGGAAAGTCCGTTAGAGTACATTTCGTAGGTGGCACTAGTTTATGGACATACAGCAATTTGGCGTTTCCACATCTCTATTCTAATTACAAAATCGCCTCTTTTATTACAAATATGCAATTTTGAGTATTACCATTTGCAGGTCTTAGTTTACAAGACAATTACCAACACAACTGTGCAAATTTCGAAAATTGGGGGGCACTCTTCCAGAATGTGCTATTTATTGCTTATATAATATTACGCCGAGACACAACTAAATTTCTCAAAATCTTATACACTAACAATCATAGTGTAGACCGTATTCAATAGCCCAGCCATGTTTGGTGGACAAGACAGCCATTCCAGTACTACAAATACATTCACCTTCATGATCCCTTTGCAAAAATCGCTAAACATGGATCGATTGACAGCTTATGTATTGTAGTCCTGGAATGTATGCATGTTGTCCACCACATGTCTGGTGCTGACGTCATATTATTTAATACGGTCTATTGTTCTAGGAGGTGCCAAAAACTAATTTATTGGTCTTGGTTTTGCAATTAGTTGGATGCTCTCGAGACCCGCGCGGCTGCTATAGACCAGTTAACAATCCTATGTCACTTCTTGTTGCCTGCGAATCCATTCCTGCGAATTTTTATGGCCCATAGTAAAAAACTCTAACAGATACATTGCCCAGTGTGTAACAGTCCAAGCCGACCTATTTCAGATACCAGGCCCATAACATGTTTAAAACATCGCTGTTACTGGTCTATAGGACCCATAATCCACATATATACTGTGGCAAATGAGGAAAGTACAATCATTTGTATTTGCCTAGGCTACAGACCATGGACCTTTTTATATGTTTTTAACAGTTTCCAGAAAGTTTTCCCCTGCTGAATCTGAATCCAATGGCTGCCACAATGAAAAACTTTTGTAGCATTTTCACAGAAAATGCAAAATTCAAAATGGCCACCTAAACACTATAAAACTCATCTGTTATTATTCCAAATTTGCAGCTGTCCCAAAAAAATGTTAACACTTGGGACAAAGCCTTTTGTAAAAAAACTAGCAAAGAACACATGGGTCTTTGTTTGGATCCTTTTACCAATAAAACAAGACCTTAATTTCTATTTCATTCCAATCCAATTCGTAGAACAAAGATTATGCTTCATCAATTATGAGAAGGCAAAATCAACTTGGTCCGATTTCTGCCTTAAAGCACTTGAAATGCATGTTGCAACATGAATACACAGGCTTCACATAGCCATCGCCTTTACATCTTAAAAGGAAAACATATGATCTTGACATGTTTTTCTATTAAAGAAAGACTTTGATATTCCTTTCACTGGTGTTTTATACCAACTCTCAATCATTGGTTCTAACCCAACTGCTCCTCTAACAAGAGAAATGTTACTTTGTCTTGCCATTCTGGTCCTAAGGATAGATTGGCCTGCTACTAGTTCCCTTTTTCCCTGTTTTTAGTCCATGTATGCCTATTATCAGAGGTTTCTCTTTTTTGTTTGCTTGTGTGTTTTTTTGCTGTTTATCTTTCACAGAATCGATTTCTTGGGAATTCATAAGTAAATGTACGATGTTTTGGTTTAATTTGGTTTGGTTTTATCATTGTGTGTAATTTTGAGTGATTTGATAGGGCGAAGTCTGCTAATGAGGACTCATTTTTGAAAAATCCAAATTATCGTCTGATCATAAGACAATTTCACCTTTATTAAAATAATCACGTTCAAAGGAATTGTCACTATCGTCCGTAGGTTCAATGACCAACCAATAACTCAATCACTCCGTCTCGAGAATATTACACAAATCAATGTTTCCCCAATCTTACAAATTAACAAGCAGTCCGGACCAATCTGAATTTGCACTCTTCCTTTTTGACGAAGCATATCTTCTTTTCTACATATCGATTGGAACTATAATAAGCAATCATCATACATACCACAAAGACCCATGTGTACGTTTTTTTTTTACAAAATCCTGTATTCGCGAGTGGTAACATTTTTGGGGCAGCCTGTTGTGGGTCTGTTGAATCTTGTTTATACTCGGTAATCTATATACATTATATACGTCTAGCCCTTTTTCATCATTATCAATTGTGCTTCTTTTGTTCAACTGTCCTTTATAGTTACGAAAGCGGTCAAAGAACCGTTTTCTAAACCTATGAATATTCATCACAGCCGTTATTTTTTCAGAAAGTGGTCTCTGGACGCTTCCGGAGAAAAAAATCGGTCTGATTATAACACCGACTCAGGCCAAGAGTAGTCATTGATTCAATTCCAGGAATCTAAGGTACTCAAATCAAAGCTTATTTTTATTGTTGGATATTACCATCTTCTGTTTAGATAATACATGTATAGCGACAACGAATCAGCCAAGCTATAGTGATTCAAAGTCATGGAAATCTTCAATAAAAAATCCTTTAAAAAGGAAAAGGGCGAGTCATGGGGAAATATCCATGTAAAAGGTATGGGAAGGGATTTTTGGACTCAATGTGACTTTTTTGCACATACTAAGCCGAGGCATACCTGAAACTAAAATATTAAACCCGAGTTTAAAGTGAAATTGGACCAATCAACAAAGAACATACTACACGTTATTCGGGAAAACAATCAACGCTAGTATAACTATACCTACCCACCCCCAACAAGATTGACCACTGCAGAACTCACCAGCAGAACTGGAAGAAGCAATTCCAGATATTTTGCATGCCGGCGGCGTAAAAGTATTTTACAGGATTGTCACACGTACCAACGGGAGCAATAACATTTTGGTTTTAAAAAATATTATAAGCCCTTC
>JAMKCH010019986.1:0-36698 GCA_023653785.1 Ophioderma brevispina | reverse complement strand
TAAGGCAGGCGACACAACAAAGTGATCCCTATGTGTCTTCCTGCAATTAAGAAGGCTACACAACAAAGTGATCCCGATGTGTCTTACTGCCTTAGGGCAGGTGACACAACAAAGTGATCCCTATGTCTTCCTGCCGTAAGGAAGGGTTGGTGACAACCAACAAAGTGATCCCTATGTGTTCTCCTGCCTTAAGGCAGGTGACACCACAAGTGATCATATGTGTCTTCCTGCCTAGGGCAGGTGACACAACAAAGTGATCCCTATGTGTCTCTGCCTTTTAAGGCAGTGACACAACAAAGTGATCCCTGGGTCTTCCTGACTTAAGGCAGGGGTGAGGTGACACAACAAAGGATCCCCTAGGTGTTTCCTGCCTTAAGGCAGGCAACACAACAATGAAATGATCGTCCATGAAATGAGCATGGTGTAATTCAAAATAAAATGGATTAAGAACAAAACACATTAAAAAGATAGATTGGTCTTTGAAGTTTTGGTCTCAGTTAAAGGCAACATTTCACATGAAAGTAAAAAATCATTGAAAATTTGCAAGATAGCCTTTAAAAAAAATGAAGGATTAAAAAAGGCGGTATATCACAAGAATTGGCAAATTTTGCAAGTATTAAGTTCCCAACCCATTCTTACCCCCCCCCCCCCCAAGGTTACACGAATGCACTACATCACCTTTGATTGCTCAAGCAGCTCATATGGTAATACAAAGGCAGAAATGTGAAAGACTTGAACAGTATGCACTTCGTTGCTAGTTTAGTTCTCACTTAGATTTGGAGTCTGGGGATAAAATGGCAATTAAGCGGGAATGCATTTCAAGGAATCTGCATTTTTTCCATATGTTTATTCTTTGGTATCATGTATTTATGTTATATCACACGGCTCGGGAATCATGAAATGGCTAACTATATCTCAAATGTTTAAGAAAGTGACTTATTAACAAACCTAGACCTGGGTTTTGTAGTATGTAAGTTGTGGAGCTGTTGACCCACTGTCCAAGTATCATTGCAAAATATAAGGAATTGAGCCCGAGTGCCAACCTTTGGGTATCGCGAATCAGTGGGCAAAGCAGCATGAATCCCATGACAGGTGCTCCAATATGAACTGCTCCTGCAACACATGCCTTTGGTTTCATGTATAAGCATTATTATTTTGTGCATACTGACACACTATATTTTAAAATGCTGAATTTGTATTTTGGTGACAAGTCACATGTGAGTGCTAGATGGTCCATAAAATGTCAATAGCTTGCCTGTGATCAATCTGTGTGTGGCTGCCCCATAATATTAGAGTCAGTGGCTCTTTAAAGTGTTAAGTCGTATGGCTACTACCATGGATTGGCATAATAGTAGTTTGATGGGAATTTCAAACAAATGGCAGCTATTGCATCTTAAAAAACTTCTTGCATTCAGATGACCAGTGTAATTCAACCAGAGGCGGCACCCGACCATCTTTCTGGGAGGGCAAAGTGAAACTTGGGGGGGTTGGTGGCAAAATGAATTCCGGGGGGGGGGGGCAAAGTATCAAATATTTTGAGATTTTTTCACCAATTTTGGGGTCCCAAAACGCTGATTTTTCCCAAAATTGGTGTTTTGGCCCCAACTCGCGAATGTTGCCCAAAATCCATAATTTTTTTTTCTTTCGGTCGGGGGGGGGGGGGGCAACTATTGGGAACCAGAGAAAAAAATACAAAATTTGGTTGTGCCAGCCACTGAATTTCAACTCACTCTATTCTATTATATATTTTTTTAAAGTTTTATATTCACATAATTTCATTTTCATTTGTAAAAATTTGCAAAAATAAAAACAGTGCAAAATAACAGTTTATACAGTGATATTGTGGGCTCAATCATCATCATCATCACCACTCAAAGAGATAAAAACAATATAAATATAACCACGTTAACCACCATGGAACCAATATTCAAACACTATTTGCTTTTAGAATAAATAAAATGTTTTCGTGGACCTGATAATACCAGTAGCTATTTATAGTTGGTTTGATTTTCACTTATTTATTTGCAGGAATTTCAGGATTTGTTTGTTTCTTTTACCATAGCAATTTTTTTGACATTGCCTGTACATGGTATAAGTCAATGTGTGCAATCACAGTATTCTTAAGCCTTCGCCCTGCGGGTGATTAAAGTTTGTCAATGTCCATTTTGTGTCACCTTTTTGGAAACAAGTGCATTAATTATTGGACTGATGAGCTCATCCATTTCATTAATTTGCTTCCCCAATGCTTCAAACCATTATTTCATTAAACCTGAAACATTTCCATTCCAACTTTACCTTTCCCAATTTTCTCATAGTGGAAAGGATCGCAAGAAACCATCCTATCTTCAGGTAGAACACCATTCCCTCCAAAGTAAATGTTCTTCAAGAACTTCTAGTGGTGGACACGAAAGGCTGCCTTCAAAACTCCATCAGGACTCTGAGAACAAGCGCCGGAAGCCTCTCAAGTTACCGAAAGCCCTTAAAGTTTTCGTCCGTCATAGAGAAAACTTTGTAACATGGTCGCACATGTTTTTGAAATTGTTGTAAGATTCATTGTCTAAACCTGTTTCCAAGAAGTAAAAATAAAACACAGTTTATTATCAAAGAAAATTTGCCTGTTTATTTTTAATGGCAATTTCACTGTGCCTTCATATTTTGCACCCAGTGGTGGCACTAGAGGGGGCATGGGTCATTTTTTCCCCCCTAATTATTTCTGGGACCCCCGACCAGAAGAAAAATTACAAATTTTGGTCAAAATCAGCAATATGGGGCCAAAAATCAAATTTGGAAAAAAAAGTCATCAATTTTGCGACAAAAAGGTAAAAAACTCAAAATTTGGATGTTTCCCCTAAAACAAGAATGTCACTTTTCGCGATCCCCCAAATTTACTTTGACCCACTCCGTCTCCACCCCACCCGAAAAGAAGTCTGGTGGCGTCCGCCACTGTTTGCACAAAGAAACAAAACCCGGCTTGGTGTACCATTGATTACAACTTGTATCACCCTTGTACATGACAGAACCAATGAGTGACGTGAGCCTTTCCTTTGTTCCTGCACAAATACAGTAAGCCTATTTGCCAAATTTTCTTGGCCACTATACTGATTGAAAGTCATTCTTGTATCATCAAAACTCCTTTTTAATTACAACCAAATTACCTTAATTATTTGAAAAGTAATTAGGTCCAGACCTTTTTACTTGGGATTCAAAAAAATCACCAGCATTCATTGTATATTTATAATCCATAAATATCGATTTTGTCAAAAAAGTCCTGGGAGGGGGGCAACTCCCTTGGAGATAACCCGACCCCCCATTGTCAACATCATTGTTTCCCAATTACCTAATATTTTTTTGAAAATTTTTTACTTTTTTTATTTTTTTACCCTAATTTTTTTTTAAATATTTACCAAAAGCACCATCTTTTAGAATATTTTCAGAAAATTTACCCAAAAATTTTTCTTTATATTAAAAAAGAAATGTATCAAATTTTGTCATCCAATAAAAAACCATATGTTGGGTGTAATTTGGCTGTCCTAATCACCCAAATACCCCTAATTTTGCACATCTTCAGTCCACCGAATGCCCCCTGGTTTGGAAAGCGTCAGCCTTAACACCTTTCTGTTGGTCGTGTGTTGGAATTTGGCACACACTCCCTTGCCAACTGGATGTGAAACTTATTATTGATAGTCTATGGAGTTCTGGAAGTTGTGCCTCCTATTTTATCAATTTTTGAAATCTTATTCTAAAGATATTTGCTTTTTGAGATATAGCTGCCTGATATCAGTGTTGATGATATTTATGTACAAAGAAGTCATTTCAGTGTTATTTTTGTTGCAAAGCAAAGTGACTTTATCATCTCACTCCAAATATCTTTCCACGCCAGGGAGTAACTTGTGTAACAACAGCCGTAGTTGACCAATCATGCCACAGAATTCCAATTGTGAAACATCAAAACAAACAACAGAAGCAAACCCACCAGTGGGAGAACGGGTCCCCCGCCCCGCCGGTGGCCCCTCCCTCCCGAACCATTTCATATGGGATCCTCAAGTAACGCCCTGAATTGTTCCATGACCATGCTTTGTTACCATACACATTATCTCAAGCATGTCAGAGACTAGGTACTACTCCTATGTGTTAACTTTGAGGGTGCTCTGATCTATGTTTTTAACCTGTATATGCAATGCAAACTGTAGTACAAGCCCGGCACCATAATTTCCTTTAATTCAGTTCCATGATCATCCAATTTATTTGCACAATCGTCATTGGACAATTGGTTCACACCCTTACATTCCTTAATGTTCTGTAGCAACCTAACTGTGCGAGTTATATCCTCTCACCGGCCAACTGACGTCTCCACTCCCACCAAATAAGATACCAACAATTAGGGATGTAACTTTCTGTTTCTACGTCAGCATTAGTAGCACTTTCCTCTTCACTGATTGGTGCTGCACATGTGGCCATCTTCTCCTTATCTGGTAAAAAAAAGAAGATTTAAAGCAATAACATCACATTTTTAAGAGCCCCCTCGCTTTTGACCATTTGATATTTTTGTACATTTATGTTGGTAAATTGTCTAGGCAACGAAACCACCTGCGAACGAGAATGCTAGAAAAGGGCCGCTAGTTTATCATAAAATAAGCGATTTTGTATTAGAATTTGATCCCAGATTGTACTTAACGGCAGAGTTTTGGAAATGGTAAGTTTTATGTCCGTCCATGATGAAATAGTGCCACCTCAAGAAAAATGATCTCTAACTTTACTTGCCTGAACCAATAAAACAACGAATGGATGAGCGTAGACACGGTACATTGCGCTATTTCCCGGCTATTCAATACGGGAAGCATTTCCAGCACCATTGAAATACTTATTGATATTGGAGTATCTCTGATATTAATTATTCTAATTACGTAATTCCTTCTTCATTTGTGGATACATAGACATGTTCGAGATTAACCATTCAGCGGTATAGTTTACTCGCCAGTTAACCAATGTCACCGTGTAAAAATCTCAAAATTTTTGAAAAATTGGGTGCTCTTCAAAAAAATGTGCTATTATTGCTTTAATGATCAAATGACTCTCTGATCAACTCGCCATATCACAACAATACTGTAAATGGTGATAATTTTCGCTTGTGTAATCTTTCGCGTTTCTGTCAATTTTTAACATTTTGCTTGTTTTTTAAATTCGCTCTTTCACAGCTAGCGCTACATAGACCCTACACACAAAATAAAACCATTTTCGCGATTTTAAATTTGCGCTGCTCAAAGTGCGCGACAAGCGCGAAAATTAATGTAGCTCAAAAATTAATTTTAAAAAAAGAAAAAACCTAAAAAATTAAAAAAAAAAAAAAAAAAAAAAACATACTGAAATGAAGCCAACAACATACTGAATTGGAGGTCATACACATACTCTTGATTCAAGGAAGCATAAAACAAACTGAATGCAGCATACTAACATGGAAATGAAGCCAAACTCATGAACTGAAGAAGAATCTAGATTACAACATACTGAAATGAGCCATACAAACGACATACTGAAATGAAGCCATTTAACATACAACATACTTGAAATAAAGAAAGCCATTCACATACAACACATACGAAATAAGCCATACTACCACAGTGTACGTGTACATAGGGGCACTGTTGGTCCGGGGATTGAGCGCTCGTCCCCCAATCCAAGGTCGTTGGTTCGAGTCACACTGCGGCCAACGTGTTGGCCCTTGAGTTAAGGCACTTTACCTTATTACTCCTCTCCACCCAGTTATAAATGGGTACCCCGGCATTATTCAATGTCGTGAAGGTAAACAGACTCGCTGTAGAGGAGGTGTAGCGAGCGAGCCCCCTACAGCAAGATTATATGGTGGAGTCTGGCCCATCGCTCCGAAGAGAGATGGGCACTCCGTTCCTGTATACAGTCCGTCCCCTTTAACTTTTTTTACTACAACATACTAAAAAATTGGGGGAACGCCCATTTAACATACACCACATATTGAATAAGCCATATACAACACACCGAATGAGCACCCATACAAACCTACTGAAATAGGCCTCCAACATACTAAAATCGAAGCCATACAACCATACTGAAATGAAGCCATACACATACTGAAATGACCATACTACAACATACTGAAATGAGGCCATACAACATTCAAATGAAGCCATACTACAACATCCTTAAATGAAGACATACAACATAACTGAACTTGAATCCAGCATACTAAAACATAACTGAATGAACCATACTAAAAACATATACTGAATGAAGCCATACTAAAAACATACTGAAATGGAGCCATACTAAAAACATACTGAAATTGAAGGCATGTAACATCATGAATTAATTACTACTACATACTGAGTTGAAGCTAATTACAACATACCTGGAATGAAGCCAACAAGCATACTGAAAAAAGCAATTTCAACATAACAAAAATCATACTGAAATAACCATACTACAAATACTAAAATGAAGCCATACACACGTACTAAAATGAAACCATAAAAAACATACTGAAATGAAGCCATATAACATACTGAAATGAAAACCATTACTACTACATACTGAACTAAGCCATATTACAAAACATACTGAAATTGACGCCATACAACATCTGAAATGAAGCCATATAACAACTGACATAAAACCATGAACTACTACATCCTGAATGAGCCATATTACAACATACTGAAATGAAGCCATACTACAATTCAAAGGAAGCCAATACTCCCCAAATACTTAATGAAAGCCATAAAACTACTAAATGAAGCCATACAACGAACATATGAATGAGCTATACAATACATAGTGAAAATGAAGCTACAGCATACTGAAGTGAAATCATGTAACTACTGGTTGCAATAAAACCAGTACTACTAGCATACTGAAATGACCTATACTACAACATACCGAAATGAAGCCATACACATACTGAGTGGAAGCCCTACACAAGATACTGAAATGAAGCCATACAACATACATAATTGAAATGAAGCCATACAACTACTAGTCAAATTAAGCCATACAGCATACAAAAAATGAAGCCATACCAGCATACAAAAAATGAGCCATACAACATACTGAAATGAAGCCATCAACCTACTGAAATGAAGCATCTACAAATTCAAATGAAGCCATACTACAACATCTGAACTGAAGCCATAACAACATACTGAAATGAAGCCATACTACAATATACCGTAATGAAGGCCATACAGCATACTGAATGAAGCCAGAACCAGAACAGTTGAAATGAAGCCATAACAACGTACTGACAGCCTCGTGTAAGGTCATCATGGAGATGCGTTTGACCCCGGTTTTCTTATCACGTGCCGGTGCAAGATTTTGCCAAATACACAGGCATTTACTGAAATTTTTCGTAAATGGTTTATTGCTCTTGTTTGAGCCCAAATTATACTCACTGTCGTATTTTAAAAAATCTCCATGGTAATTTAAAAATATCGCTCTAATCATAGTATCATGTTTCTTTTGTTTTCTTTGGCATGAACCACGGTTTCAAAAGTAGGCAATATTCACCAATTTTGACCGATTCATCTCCCCCCCCTGAAGCACACGAACAACAAATGAACAAAAGCGCATAGCGTCTTGTTGCATTGCGCGCATAGGCAGGTATATTTTACCCATTACAACAGTACACCACCATTCTAAATCTTCTGTGCCAAAACAATAATAGACTGGAATTCTTTACTACCTGAGAACATAACTTCCATCACAAACCAAAGCATTCAAATCTGCTTTTTTGGGGGGGGGGTACTCCCTACGTGAGTATGCATCATTTTGTAAATGAATTGACCCCTTTTTGACCATCTCAATATCCACTGACCCTTTTTTTATCTGATACCAATGACCCCCTCAATTTGCAAAACAATGCCCCCAGTCGTCACAATCCAGTAGGCCTACCAATAACCCCATTTTTTGTCAACTTTTGTGCTTACATGTTTTTATCATGATAGGAACTGGTGCCATTTTATCCTATCATTGCACTTATTTAGCTTTCCAATGATCCCACTTCAAACAAATTTAGTACTGAATGAACCCCCTTTTTCAAGGCCCCCAATCCATGGCCATGAGGACTTTTCTCACCAACATTCGCACTTTCAGAGAATGTGAAGAAAGGAAACAGGTCCCATGTGGTCTAAACCCAGATCTAAGTAGACTCCCTGTGATACCACCAAAGACTAGACCAGACGCAGTCCTTAAAAAGGACAATCTTCTGCATTTTTAGTGCACAATTTGTGAAATGAAACAACAAATTGAGTTTTGTAACACGTATTGTAACTGATACTATGCACGGCATCAATCATAATGATCAACTTTAATTGTGAAACAAAATACATTCAGTTTCATCATGTTACTTTTTGATAAATCTGGTATTATGTTGAAGTAGAAATCGCATTGCAATGAACACCAATCTGCAGGCTACCACTACTTCCCTTTTGAAAAAGGAAACTTCTATACCAGTGCAAAGGCCAAATCACTTTGTGTATTATTCTGTCATCCATTGTCTGTACAAAATTGTGTGCCTGTTTACCCCACATGAAATATTAGTCTTCTAATGAAATAGTTCCATGCTATCCTGTTAAAATATACATACAAACAATGTATTCTGTACCACAATTGTATATTATAACATTGGCAAGTATTATTTTTTGGGATATAAATTAGCTCTAGAATCATTCTAGCAGTTTTAATTTGTCAACAAATTTTGCAATCGACCCAACCATCAGAAAACCGGTGTTTACCTAGCTACCCTTAGGTTATGACTAGTCTCATTTAGTCCAAGCAGGGAATGTCCACTATCACTAGTGGTGCAAGTAGGGTATGTATAACACTGACCATGGCCATGCTGGAACTATGAGACTCCTTGAACTCCGCAACAGTAATCAGCATGGAGTTATTAATTTGATAGTAACTATACGATAAGACTATTACTATAATAACTCCCTGGTATCACAGTAACAGCTGATAAGTGTAAACATGATGGGAATGTATAACACAATAAGAACTGAGTACCACTGCATGAGGTTTGGAGGCTTCGTTTCACGTAGCATTGATTGTCTTCCGTACCTACCTCCTACAACGCTACGTTGCCTTTCTCTATTTGAAAACCGGGATGGGTGCGCAGCCGATCCGTTGCGGAATAAGCAAATCCAGAAACAGTATAATACCGCACTTATTGAAATATTTACCTTTGATGTAGTCTTAAATTATTTTTATATTATACGCACTTTGTTTCCTTGCCGATTTTCCATCATGGCTAAAATCAAATTATGTTGGGGTAATTTGGCGTCTATCACCCAAAGACCCCTATTTGCACGATCTTCAGTCACAGAATGACCCTGGGTTTGGAAGCGTCGCCCTTATTAACACCTATTTGTTTGGTCGTTGGGTGTTGAAGTGGCACACACTCCCTGCAACTGTGTGAACTTATTATGGATAGGTCTATGGAGTGTGGAAGTTTTCTCCTTATTTTATCAATTTTGATCTGATCTCGACAGATATTTTCTTTCTGAGAATAGCTGCAGGGATATCATTGTGATGATTATTGTAAAAGAAGCATTCAGTGATTATTTTGTTGCAAAGCAAACGTTGAGTTATAATTCGACTCCAAGGTAATCTTTCACGCCGGAGTAGTAATTTGTAACAGCCGTAGTTGACCACTCATGCCACAGGACTTCCCAATTTGTGACATCACACCGACCCGACAGAATCATATTTCTATGGGATCCAAGTAAGCCACTGAATTGTTCAGTGACCAGCTTTGTTACCACATATCTCAAGCATGTCAAGAGATAGGTACCCTATGTGTTAACTTTGATGGTTGGCTTGATCTATGTTTTACCTGTAGATCGCAATGCAATCTGTACGGTTACAAAGCCCCGGGCATCCATAATTCCTTTAATTCAGTTCCATGATAATCCAAATTATTGGCAAATTGTCATGGGAGACTTGGTCACCATTAAATTCCTTAATGTTCTGTATCATAACTGTGCGAGTTTATATCGCTTCAGGACATGACGTCTTTAAGATACCTGGGATGTTACACTTTGTTTCTACTGAGCATTAGTAGCACTTCCTCTCACTGATTGGTTGCTGCTGTGGCCCTCTTCTCCTGTATCTGTAAAAAAGAGATTAAGCAAGAACAGCACATTTTAAGAGCACCCCGCTTTTTACAATTTGATATTTTTGTCAGTTATGTTGGTAAGGTCTAGGAAACTACACTGCGAACGAGAATGCTAGAAAATGCGGATTATATAAAAGAAGCGATTTTGTAATGAGGAATGGGGGATCCCAGATTGTAACTTAACGGCAGAGTTGGAAATGGTAAGTTTATGTCCGGGTCCATGAGAAATAGTGCCACCTCAAGAAAAATGATCTCTAACTGACTGGCCGAACTAATAGTAAACAACTAATGGATGAGCTAGACACGTCCATGGCGCTACTTCCCGGCCTAATTTCATACTGGAACAGCAATTTCAGCAGCCATTGGAATAATATTATTGGAGGATCTCTGATATTAATTATTCTAATTACGAACTCCTTCATTTTGTGACACATAGACATCTTCGAGATTAACCATTCAGGGTATAGTTATTAGGCCAGTTACCAATGTAACGTGTAAAAATCTCAAAATTTTTGAAAATGGGTGTCTTCAAAAAAAGTGGTATATTGCTTTAATGATCAAAAAATGACTCTCTGATCATATAGCCATATCACAACATACTGTAAATGTGGATATTTTTTTTTCGCGTGTGTATTCTTGCGTTTCTGATTTTTAACATTTTTGCTTGGTTTTAAATTCGCTCTTTTCAGCTATCCTACATAGACCTACACACAAAATAAAAAACATTTCGCGAGTTTTAAATGTTGCGCTAGCTCAAAAGTGCGCGAAAAGCGCGAAATTAATGTAGCGCGAAAATTCCCACTTTTAAAGTACTAAAATGAAGCCATACTGCCAACAAACTGAAACTCAAGTACTACAAAACAACATACTGAATAAGCCCACCAACCATACTGAATTCGAGGCTTTTACAACCATACTATGATAGGAAGCCCTAAAACAAACTGAAATGAAAAAGCCTACTTAAACAATGAAATGAAGCCAAACCTTCATTATTACTGAAAAGAAGCCTAATACAACCTACTGAAAGGAAGCCATTTAAACGACATACTGAATGAAGCATTTAACATTAACATACTGAAATAAAGCCCATTCAACATACAAACAACCATACTGTGAATAAGCCATACTACAACATGTGTAGTGTACAAGGGAAGTGTGTGGCCAGTGGATTGAGCGCTGTCCAGCAATCAAAGGCGTGGGTTGCGAGTCCATGCGGCGGGGGGGCCCCCCCCCAACGTTGTTGTTGCCAGTTGAGTAAGGCACTTTACCTTAGGTACTCCTCTACCAAGGTGTATAAATGGGTACGGCATTATTCAAGTCGGGGGAAGTAACAGACTCGCTGTAGAGTTGGTGTGGCGATTCCCTACAGCAAAAGTATATATGGTTGGAGTCTGCCCCAATCGCCTTCGAAAGAGAGATGGGCACTCCGTCCTGTATACAGGTCCGTCCCCTTTACCTTTTTTTTACTTACAAACATACTAAAATGGAGCCATTTAACATACACAAACATATGAAATAAAGCCATTTACTACACACCTGAAATGAAGCCATACAACATACTGAAATGAGGCCATACAAACATAATAAAATGAAGCCATACAACATATGAAAACTGAAAATGAAGCCCATCCACATACTGCTGAAGCCCTACTACAAATACTGAAATGAGGCAATACAACATTACTAAAATGAAGCCATACTACAACCCCGAAATGGAAGCAATACAACCTAATGAAATGAGCCATACTAAAACATACTGAAATGAAGGTGCCAATTACTAAAAACATAATGAAATGAAAGCAATACTAAAAACATACTGAAATGAAAGCACTACTAAAAAACATACTGAAATGAGCAATGTAACAACTGAAATGAAATTACTTACTACATAAGAGGTGGAAGCTATAGGACAACATACTGAAATGAAGCCATAAAGCATACTGAAAAAGACAATAACATACAAAAACATACTTGAAATTAAAAGCATACAAAACATACTAATGAAGCCATACAAACGTATAAAATGAAAACATTAAACATACTGAAATGAAGCCATATATAACATACTGAAATAAAACCATTCTACTACATACTGAAATGAAAGCCCATATTACAAAATACTAGAACTGAAGCCCTACAACATACTGAACATGAACGCCATATAACATACTGAAATAAAACAATTACTACTACATACTGGAAATGAAGCCATATTACAACATACTGAAATGAAGCAATACAAAATCAAAATGAAGCCACTACAAAATACTTAAATGAAGCCATAAAACATACTAAAATGAAGCCTACAACGCATATGCAAATGCCAGCCATACAACTACAAGTGAATGATAAAGGCAACCAGCATACTGGTGAAAATATGGAAATTACTGAAAATAAAACCATTACTACTACATACTGAAATGAAGCCATACAACATACCGAACATGAAGCCATACAAAAATTACTGAAGTGAAGCCATCACAACCAGATAATGAAATGAAGCCCTTACAACTACTAGTGAAATGAAGCCAATACAAATACATAGTCAAATGAAGCCATACAGCCTACAAAAAAATGAAGCCATACAGCATACAAAAAATAAGCCAATACAAAATACTGAAATGAAGCCATACTACTTACTGAAATGAAGCCATACTACAAATTCTAATGAAAGCCTACTACAACATACTTGAAACTGAAAGCCATACAACATACGAAATGAAGCCTACGACAATTGATACCGTAATGAAGCCATACAGCATTTAATGAAATGAAGCCAGACAAGACATGTTGAATGAAGCCATACAATCGTACTTGACAGCCAGTAGAAGGTATCATGAGATGCGTTTGACCCCGGTTTCTTATAACGTGCCGGTGCAAGATTTTGCCAATACACAGGCATTTACTGAAAATTTTCGTACATGTGTATTGCTATGTGTGAGCCAAATATAACTCACGAGTATTTATAAAAAATCTCAATGGTGATTTAAAATATCTATCAATGTATCAGATATACTTTTGTTTCTTGGCTAAACCACGTTCAAAAGTAGGAAGATTCACCAAATTGATCGTTATCAGCTCCCCCTGAGCAATACGAAACAACAAATGAACAAAAGGCGCATGCGTCCTTGTGCATTTAGCGCATAGGGGCCCAGGGTAATATTTCAATTAAAAGTACACCACCAGTATAAATACTTATGTGCCAACAGACCATAATAGACTGGAATTCTTTACTGAGAACATCAACTTCCATCACCAAACAAGAAGCATTCAAATCTGCATTTTTGGGGGGGGGGGTACTCCCATAAGTGAGTATGCATAATTTGTAAATTGAATGACCACTTTTTGACAGGCTCAATACCAATGAACCATTTGTTATTCCAAATGACCCTCATTTGGCATATTCTCAACAATGCCACAGTCGTCACAATCCAGTAGGCCCCTAACCAATAACCCCATTGTTTTGGCAACTTTTGACTTACATGTTTTTATCATGATGGAATGGCATTGTATCCCCATATCATTTAACTATTAGTTTCCAATGATCCCACTTTCAAAAAAAATTTAGTACTGAATGAACCCCCTTTTTCAGCCACAACCATGGCCTGAGGACTTTTTCCCCATTACACTTTAAGAGAATGTTGAAAAAAGGAAAAGGTTCCATGTTGGTCTAAACCCAGATATAAAGGACTCCTGTGATACCAGCCAAAGGACTATAACAAGACGAGTCATTAAAAAAGGGACAATCTTCTGCATTTTAGTGCAAATTTGTGAAATGAAACATACAAATTGAGTTGGAACACTATATTGAATTGAATATATGCAGGCATCAATCATAATGATCAAAGTTATTGTGAAACAAGAGACATTCAGTTTCATGTTATTTTCGGATAAATATGGTATTTTGAGTAGAATCGCAATTGCATGACACCAAGCTTCAGGTACCATACTTCCCTTTTAAAGGGAAATTCTATATCCAGTGCAAAGGCCAATTCACTATTGTGTAGTAATATCTGTCAGACATTGCTGTACAAAAGTTGTGCCTGTTTACCACACATGAAATATTAGTCTGCTTAATGAAATAGTCAATGCTTATCAGTGATTACATAATTATACATACAAACAATGTAATTCTGTACCACAATTGTATATTATAACATTGAAGTATTATTTTGGATATAAATTCGCTATAGAAGTCATTCTACCGTTTAATTTGTAAAGCAAAATTTTGCAATCGACCCAACCAATCAGAAAACTGTGGACATAGCTACCTTAGGTGAGGGACTAGTCAATTTAGTGCAAGAAGGGAAGTCATACACTAGTGGTGGCAAGTAGGGTATGTAATCACTGACCTTGGCCATGCATGGAAATATGAGACTCTTGCAACTCAGCAAGACAGTATCAGCATGGAGTTAATTATGTATAGTAAACTTACTATACTATAATACTATAATACTATAATAACTCCATGGTATCAGTAACAGCTGAGAAGTGTAAAACAATGGATGGGATGTATACACAACAATAAGAACTGAGTACCAGGCATGGGTTTGTAGCTCGTCCACGTAGCGTTGCACGTCGTTCGTACCTACATCTAAAACGCTACGTTGCTTTCCTGTCTCATTTGGAAAACCGGTGGGTGCGCAGCCGATCCGATGCGGAATAGCAAATCCAGGAATCAGTGCAAAAACAGCACTTAGTGAAAATATTTACTTTGATGTAGTCTTAAAATTATTTTTATATTATACGCACGTTGTTGCTTGACTGATTTTCCATTCATGGCTCTTCATGGCTAAAATCTGATGATTTGAAACGGTATTTTATAACCGTTAAAAATCCCCAATTTAAACATAGCAGTCGCCCCACTAGATCAGTGAGTCGCCCCGGATGTGCCCTGGTATTTTGTTAGAGTAGGCACGAGCACGCTTATTTTCGATGATTAACAAATAAATACGAACAACACCCGGAAGTCATGGAGTGGGAGACGACTGTGTTTAGCTTCAATTTTCGGTCACTTCGTGCCCTTTTAGGGCCAACATTTCACGGATGTAGGCATGAGCTGTGCACCAGTTTGTAATTTTTAAAATCGACGCTAGTAGGATGCTAAGACATCAGGTTCATATATGACGGAAGTTGTTGATAGAGGACTAAGTATACCAAAATCTTGACTTTGTTGGCACATATGGTGGACTGTGGATCCGTTTTTTTTACTATACTGCTCTCAGGCTCTTTGTAGGGAAGAGTAGCAGGGGCTATCGTAGCGGAAAAGCCAGAGCAACCTCGGGCTAGAGGGTTTGGTCAATTTCAGGATATCTTCTGCTGGCAGAACGAAGAAAACGGACAAATTAGCTCGAACATGTCTTCGCCGGGCCAAGATGTACAGTCAGAGTACTCGGACCTACCCTGGCTAAGTAAGTAAGCTTAAGTTAGACTATTCACAAAGCAGCATAGAAGCAACAAATTTGTCTATTACATGTATGTGGTAGTTGTAAAAACTCACCGTCCGATTTCCACAAAAAATGTCAGGGTAAGTTTCACCAGTGTCTGATGTCATACTGCCATGGGGGAAAAGGAAACCCCCGAATTCCGGGTCCGCGTTACGCTAAATTGGGGAACTTCCCTTGCGGTGTTTTAGTCATAGAATTTTAACCTGGTTTTTTGGTTTTCCCTTTAAAAATTGCACCCCACCACGGGGCATGTGCAGTTGGCTTGCGGCTTGTTTTTAATGTATTTTCTCAGCGAGAGTAAGTTTGATTGACCATTTAAGCAAGATTTTTCATCAAATATTATTAAAGCAACAAAATCTAAACCACAGTTACTATCAGACCTTGCATGGTCAAAGGTCATGTAAATCCAGGACTGCAAGTCCTGACTCTGCTGCGGCGGCTGGATGCGCGTGCACGATATCACATATCACACAAGATCATAGCATTTGAAGCACCAAAAGCTTAGTAGCTGAGAGCGTGGCTTAGCGTGTTTCACTAACCCACTCTCTCTCTCCTAGTTCTGCGCTGATCATAACCTTTTTGTCTTTCATTCATCTTCCTACCTTTTAACTTTAGCTGATATACGATAATGTCCAAATTTAAAAGAGAATGAAAGACAAAAAGGTTAGCTCCAACTATACACTATTCCCGCCAAACATTTCAACGGATTAAGCCTATACTTTTGTACTTGAATGTTTTGGCGTGAAAAAAGTGGTCGTAAACACGATATTTCCGAGAGCGTTATCTACAATATCCAAAGAATGTCAAATATTTAAAAAATTTATCCAGATTCTTTTGTCGGCAGGGTCTGGTATTTCATCGACCCGATACTGCATTGGGTTGCACACTGTCATGGTATGATGGTTGGAATGGAAGACAGCAATGGCGGATCCCGCTATCGGATTGAAAAAGGTCAACCATTACCGGGGCGGCTGACACCTGAAAAAGGCCTGTAACTTGTTTACCAAAATAGCTCAAAGGGCTGATTTTGAAAGATTTAGCAGAATTCAGAAGTTACCGGGAGACGCGCGCCCCCTCTACCCCATCCTGGATCCGCGCTGGACACAGGATATTGAAAAAAGCACAGCCACATTGCACATGCCAAGTTACAGTCGCGAGCCATAATATTAATAGTTGACACCATAATTCTTGTTTACATGTGTCAGTGTTGCCCCCCACAAGACGTTACGCTGCATGACTGCTAAAAAAGTGCACCATCTTACATTGCACGAAGACAGTTTGGTTTTTTGGGAAAACAACAAGATACAATTAATGGCCGAGCGAATAGTTATGCGTTGCCTCCAAAAAATAGGTAAACGTGGGCAATATCTTGTTATGCATCCTGTCACAGTGATCAGGACTAAGTAGATCCGGGCACTAGAAGTCTTTAAATCTGTTATTTTTAAATTTGCTAGGCTAGCACAATCACACGATTCATCTTGCCCCTTTCTCAGTGATTTTGATGCATGGTGACTTGTTTGGTCACTTTATCATTTTTTCACTTGATTTTATATTTTAAATTTTTTACCATATGACACCATATTGAACAAGATGTAGTACATATCTTAAGGACGAGACGAGGTGTGAAATCTAGTTCCATAGTACATGGGAAAAGTACAATTGTCCCCGCCGACTAAGTTAGAGACGGGGACTATAAACATGTAACCTGTATGCTGGATCTTGAAAAACACTATATCGGCACACAAAATTCATTCCTTCATGGAAGTGCATCATGGCAGGCATCGTTTCTGGGATTTGAAAGTGTGTGATATGGACGGTTTAGGTATGCAAATGAGCTAATTAAATATGCATAATTAAGTATTCACTGAAATGAAACGGGAACGGTACATTAGATATGCAAAAATTCTTTTGCAACATGAGACAATCTTAGCAGCATTGTTTTCGCACTTTGAAAGTACATGATATAGCGCTTAGGTATGCAATGAGCTCAATTAAATATGTATAATTAATGTATTGCTGATGAAATGTACATTTAATATTCAAATTCCTTCGATGAACATGAAATACTATTATTCCTTCACTTCAAGAAAGTGCCTTATGGCGATGCATCGTTTCTGGAATTTGAAAGTGCAGATATAGGCGGTTTAGGTATGCAAATGAGTAATTAAATATGCATAATAATGGATGTTTTTGTTGAGTTTTTTCATATACAATTTTGACACCAATGTTTTTCCAATACAAAAAGAATGCATGGAGAATCTGAAAAATCATGGTGTTTCCATTTTTAAAAATGTGTTATCAGGTTGTTTTTAAGGGGGAAAAATTTTGTACAGGTGTAAACAATTTAAGGTTTATTGTTTCAAATATAAATCAATCTCCTCGGTTTGCTCATGAATATAAAAAAGGTATAGTTTGCCATATATTTACAACCTATTGTTTTACTACAATAGGCGATAGCCCAGTCCCTAAGTACAATTATTGTGACTTTTTATAAAAGCGTGAAACTTGGCATGCCTATACATATTGAGGCCCCTGAACAATTTCTGATCGAGTGCCAAAAAATGTAGCGCCCCCTATTGGCTACAGCGCCCTCTATAGTTCTTACCCACTTATTAAATATTCCTTTCAAGAGTTATATGCCATTAACTCCAACATGTTTGGGACCAAATAAGTCCAATAAGGTTTTAAAATGATGGCCATAATAGAACTATTCATTTACATCAATCTCAATAGGGCTGCCATCTTAGAGTTCAAAATGGCCGCCAATTGAAAGCCACAATTAAGCCTAACTTGAGTTATGAATGATAAAAATGCTAATTTTGAGGACAAACACAACATTAGTAATGCTGAGGAGTTCAGAAAGAACACTGATGATAGTGCAGCAGTAACAGATAGCCGTAATCATGATTTCAAGATGGAGGGTGATTCAAAATGGCCGCCAATGAACTATATTTGGAATTTAAGCCAAATGAAGCATAACTTTTGAAGGGTTAAATGATCATTTCAGCTATTGTTTGACTGAATAAGGGCCAGTAAGTGCTGCAATATATCGGGCCATTGATTTAGGTCAATTGATATCAATATACCAAACACCCTAGATTTCAAATGGCTCCACTAAAGATCAATAATTATCCACACTTAAGCAATACTCCGCTTATGGAAATGAGAAAAAAAAAACAACTAAGGACGGTCCCACATGAGCAATGCTAAAGAGTTTAGAACAGAACACTGCTGACATGGTAGTAGACCCATTGCAGCAAATCTTGAAATCAGATGGCGGATGACTGAAAATGGCTGCCATTGAATATTTTGGCAAATATCTACCTCTGAAACCACTTTGATCTTAATTCTACTGACGAAACTATTCAATTGTAGATTCAAAATGACCCCGATTTGTAGGAAGATAGGTAGTATTGCCATACCAAACAGCTACTAAGTATCTTAGTATTCTGAGTAAGTTATTTGGCAATGTGGGTGGATGTGCATAAGTAGAGTGCATTAAAGTACAGCATATTCTGGATTTGCTCCCATGCTTTTGTAGCAACTATTCGAACCAGCCTCACTCAAGGCTTTGCCAATTAAAGATGTGTCCATTTTGTAGATTTGGTTCCACCTCGCTTCCAGTCCCATTAATAGACCAAGTAGGACTAGGATGTATAAAAAAATGACAGCACACGTACCCAAAAGAATAATCAAGACTTTAAATAAGGCTGCATTGGAAAGCCTGCAGTACCTGAAGGGATAGTTGGACAGCTGACTCACAAAATGCCCTCATTAGACCATTTGGTACAGTGTATCACTGGCAACTTTTCTTGGTTGCATTGTGGTATATAAATGGGTCCTTTTCGCAAATTTTTACCAAACTTCTCAAATAGCATAAATTTTACTAGGTAGAAACCAATATTTTTTTAATTTTATAAATTTGATAAAGTTGGCCTCCTAACGATTGGGCCTCGTTGCATACAGGTAGAAATTGGGATATGCCATTGATTTGCTTCAGATTCTAAGAGGTACTTCTACCAAAACCAAACTTGGGACCAATACCATACAACACCAAATTCAGACTCATTGACTTATCTGGCTAAAAAAAATGTTAGGTATTGGAAGCCCTGTAATAAAACAGGGACAAAAGCTAAGGTTCAAAAGTCTATTGTGAAAACGTTAGCTGAAACTTAAGCCTGATTTTTTTTAAAACAAAAGCTCATTTCTCTGGGGACATTTCTAAAAAAATATGCAGACATATTCTGTGATTTGGCTACAAATCTTGAACAAAAGTGTTTGGCACACTTTTTTACCGTACGGAACAGAAGTGAACCTGATAATTGTGTTACAGTGCGCCTAACAATACTCAACACTGATCGGTGGGTAAGGGGAGGTTTTAGGGATGGAAAGCTTCAAGATTGACACCAAAAACAATCATACCAGGATTTTTTTCTTTCCTATTTTCGAATATAGGTGCAATAAAGGTGGGTGAACCATTGGACAACCTCGTCCCCCACTTACTACATCAAAATGAAGATTTGGTATATCAGAAAGAAAGAAAGTTGCATAACCCAATGAAATTTAAAGCCCAGGTAAATGTTTTTTAACTGGATATATGAACAAAAACTCCCCAAATGTTGTGACCACTAATTCTACCCCGTCTCCTATGGCCAGTTTAGTACATTATCAAGTCTTGAGGAGTCCAAGTGTTGTTGGAAAATATCGGATTCAAAACATGTTAATGATAAAATCGACGATTACGCCAATATAAATTGGTCTCGCTATGAGTTTTAACTATGGGGCTCCCGAACTGCATCTCACCCAATATCTTGCAACTCATAGCTATCGACCAATCATTGGGCTAAATCGATCCAATCTTTTTATATATCACATTTATGCTTTTGCAATCCAAATGGCTTGACCGATTGACCCCAAAATTTGAAATTTGTTTTTAATTTTGAAAATTGAAGTTTTATTGATTTTTTAGTTTTTTTAATTCTTTTACCTTTCCAAACTTTTAGCAAGATGTTACTTAGAATTAAAAGTGCTCTATTCTTGGCAGATTCCATACGATCAGAAATGTTGTTGTAGGCTATTGCACAAAACTACATAAACACTCTTGTGTTATTCAAAAATTACTACTAGCAAAACAGTGATGTAAGGACAGTTCCAAACCTGTGGCATGGTGCAATTGTTCATGGGTCCCATTAGTTTGAACTTTGACTAAGATACTCAAACTAGAAGAATTTCTCATCAGGACCAAGTTAACACTCATTATAACAAAAGTGTATCTTAGTCTTGGTAGTCCAAATAAAATGTTGTATTGATCATCATACACAGGCTTCAATCTTTACTCTGATGGAATTGTTAGCTCTCAATGAAATAACAATAAGATGGAAACATCACACAATAGTCAGTGCTGATGAATTTCTCCCACACAACGATCGTTTAACAGTACCAAGTATGTGTGTTCTTTCTACCTTTCCATTTCGAAACAGACTCGTAGCCTTCAAATGAAAATCGTATAAGGAAGTAAGGGCATAACATGGCTAATCAGTGGTGGCCTTGGAAATCTTAAGATGGCTTGCAATATTGACTTTGGTCTAAAAAAAAATTACTGATAAATTAAGAGGGCTTAAAATTCTAGTACAGGACTTTGTTGGACCAAAGCGGTGAATGAAATTTGATCTCCAACCTTCACGAGGAGGTTACATTCATTATTGGGTAAAATTCGAAATAAATAGTTCATTTAGCGGCCCATTTTGAACAGATGCCAATCTTGAAATCGAGAGTTCTGCATCTGGTACAACTGCAATGCCATCAATGCATTTTCTGAAACGCCCAGCATTACCAATGTTGGATTGTCCTTAAAATTAGTGTTTTTATCATTTTAACTTCAAAATTAGGCTTAAGATATAGATTTCAGTGGCGGCCCCATTTTGAAATCTAAGGATGGCAGCCATGATTGATTTTACCTTAAAATCAATAGCCTATACATATCATAATTTTAAATCTTACTATACTTATTGGTCAACAAATAGTGGAGAATTATGGCATTTAAGCTCTTCACAAGTAGTAAATATTTCAGATTGGGTTTAAAACATAGAGGGCGCCTTTGTAGGCCAATAGGGGACGCTACATTTTTGGCCACTCGATCAGAAATTGTTCCGGGGCCCAATATGTATGAGCCTTTACCAAGTTTAATGCTTTTAGGAAAAGTGAACAAATACTGCCTATTTTGTGCTAGGGACGGGCTATTAAGGCCATGTGTCGTAATTGGGAACCTCTTTGTGAGCACCTAAAATTCAATAATAGCGCCCTTTTTGATATAAATTAAAATAACTAGAGAAGTATATACCCTACTCAAGGAAAAACTTATACATTTTTGAAAGGAAATTGTCAAGGATTTTAAAAAATGGCATCATTGCAGTAGGGGCAACCCCTAGATGGTTGGTTCTTCTTCAAAGAAAGAGAATTTGACAAAAAAAAGTATGGCCCAATTTTTAAAATTTTCATATGCATTATGGTGACCCTACATCATATTGCAGCCCATATTTGACTTCCCTCAAGCTAAGACTTTCCAAATCTATAGTTTGTGGGGGGTCTACCCAGTGGACAACCTTCGTCCCCACTTAATACATCAAAAGTGAGATTTGGTATATCAGAAGAAATTCAACCCAATGAAATTTACAGCCCAGTAAATGTTAACGTGATATATGACAAAAACATCCCCCACCAAATTGTTTGTCGACCAACTTAATTATACAACGTCTCCTATGGCCAGTTTAGTACATATCACGTCTCTTGAGGAGTCCAAGTGTGTGAAAATATCGGATCAAAACATGGTAATGATAAAATCGGACGATTACGCCCAATATAAATTGGTTCGCCTATGAGTTTAAAATATTGGGCTCGACTGCATCTCACCCAATATTCTTGCAAATCATTAGTCGACCAATCATTTGGCTAATCGATCCAATCTTTATATATCAATTTATGCTTTTTGCTATCCACAGTGGCTTGACCGATGACCAAAATTGACCCCAATTTGTTTTTAATTGAAATCGGAACATGATCGTTTCGCCGCCTTATTTAATTCTTTCCTTCCAAACTTTTAGCAAGTTGTTACTTAATGAATTAAAAGGGCTATTGCTGGCAGATTTCATAATATTCAGAAATGTTGGTCAGGGCGATTGCACAAAAATCTAACATAATCACCTTTGTGTTATTCACAAATTACTACTAGCAAACAGTGATGTAAGGACATGCCAAACATGTGTGCAATTGTTCATTGTCCATTATGTTTGCACTTTGCAAATAAGATACTCAAACCTAGAAGAATTTCTCATCAGACCAAAGTTACAATCATTATACAAAAGTGTATCTTAGTCTGGTAGTCCAAATAAAGAATGTAACTTGCATATCAAAACACAGGCCTCTTCTTCTAATCTGATGATTTTGTAGCTCTCAATGAAATAATAATAGATGGAAAACATCACACAATATTCAGTGCGGAAAATTTCTCCAACACAACGCATCGTTTAACAAGTCCCAGTCTGTGTGTTCTTTTATACCTTTCCTTCGAAACAGACCTAGCATTCAATTGAAATTCCTATAAGTGAAAGAAGGCCTAACATGGATACTCAGTGGTGGCCATTGGGAAATCTAAGATGGCTGCAATATTGACTTTGGTCTAAAAAAATTACTGATAATAAATTAAGAGGCTTAAAAATCTGTACAGGACTTTGTTTGACCAAAAGCGGTGAAATTTGATCGTCAACCCTTCAAGAGGTACATTCATAAATGGGTAAATTCGAAAGTAATAGTTTAATTAGGGCCATTTTTAAATCAGATGCAATCTTGAAATTCGAGATTTCTGCTATATGTTACAACTGCAAGGCCATCAAGCATGTTCTAAACTCCTCAGCATTACCAAGTTGGATTGTCCTTTAAAAATTAGTGTTTTTATCATTCTTAACTCAACTTAGGACCCTGAAGTATAGATTTCAGTGGGGACGCCATTTTGAAAATCTAGATGGCAGCCATGTTGATTTAACCTAAATCAATAGCTCTAGACATAGCATACATTTTAAATCTTTGACTATACGTATTGTCAACAAATAGTGGAATTATGGCATTTAAGTCTTTCAAAGAATATTCCATAATGGGTAAAACTAAGATGGGCGCTGTAGCAAATAGGGGGCGCTACATTTTTGGCACTAGATCAGAAATGTTCGGGGGCCTCCAATGTATGAGCATAACCAAGTTCATGCTTTTAGGAAAAAGTGCACAATACTGCCTATTTTTGTTGCTTAGGGACTGGGCTTTACAGGGCAATGTGTCGTAAGTTGGGAACCTCTTTCGTGATGCACCTAAAATTTCAAGTAAATCGCGCCATTGCATATAAATTAAAATAACTAGAGAAGTATATACCCTACTCAAGGTAAAAATATAATTTTTTGAAAGGAAATTGTCCAAGGATTTTAAAAAATGGCAATCATTTTTGCAGTAGGGGCAACCCCTGATTGTAGGGTTCAAAGTAAGTAAAGAGTAATTTTTGACAAAAAAAGTATACATTTAAAATTTTCATATTTTCATTATGGTTGGACCCTATACTTCATATTGCATGCCATATTTGACTCCCTCAAGCTAAGACCTTTCCAAATAATGATGTTTGGGGCGGGGCTCCCCACATCTCAGATCAAAAGTATATCCGACAAAATGTGTCACTCGCAACTTGAATAACATTTTCTAATAGGGATGTTATTACTATTTATAGTACTACAGTTATCTGTACCTTAAACATAAATCCAAAAGAAGTAATCCTGAAGATATTGGAAGATATTAACTTACAATTTCAAGTTGAAAAGTTTTTTAAGTCTCTGCCCATTGTCTGTTTTAAGAGCACAAGCTGTCTCTGATCCATAGTTTGGAGGAAGAAGAGATTGAAGATGATTTCTTCGTTGATGGCATTACATCAATGCCTACAGAAACTATGCTCTGGCTTGGAACAATAGCTGTTCTCTTGTCAAACTTGTATAAACAACCTTCTCTTGTTTGTTTTTCATAATTGTAATAATGCCTACAAAACCACCTTGTCCCAAGTGCAAATGTGTAGTTAAAATCAGGACGTCTTTGCATCCTCCGTCAGAACAATGATTCTGCTCCTGATCTACTTCAAACAAATGGTAATCGTACAATGAATCTGCTCCTGGCTTGATTGCAACAAAGGATCCTTTGCACAATAATTGTGCAGATTAGACAGTTCTTCACTAGTTCTATCACTGGGATGTTCTTCTGAATGGATACTTGAACCTTCTTGGAAAAACTGATACTTGGCATGAGATTTGATGACCTTTGTTTACTTGTTTGGCGGTTGCTTTTTTTGTTGATTTTTAAATCATCACTTAATTAAGATTACAACTTAGAAAATTGTGTTACTTAATACATGTGGTAAAGAAATAAGAGAGAGCATAAATTTACTAGGCCTAGTATACAACAAATTGTTCCAAAAGAATGATTAACATCATTTGTAACGGTCCGCCTCCTAGCACAATTTCACGAGCACATGCATGACCTCGTTAGTAATTAGTGTAATTATTTATAATTAAAATTAAAATGTAATTTAAAATGCCAGATTCTGAAAAGCCCCAATTTATCCTCTTAAATTAGTACTAATATGGCATGGTTTACATCCCTATATCCATGTTAAGCAGCTCTGAAAATAATGATAGTGAGTTTTACACACATTTTCTATGTCCGTGTCCGGGGCTCCGTGTCCGGGGCTCCGTGTCCGGGGCTCCGTGTCCGGGGCTCCCCACCCTGGGACTTCGTTAACAAACGAGTCATAAAATTAATTAGCTTTGATGTCTGCTGTAGGTTTTGGTTTATCAAATTAAAGAAAATAAATAGGCTTTACAATGAAACCCCAAAAAAAAGGCTAACAGAGGACAGCTTCATATGTAAATCATAAAGAATATTCAACAAAAAATTTTGAAGGAAAATGTCACAAAAACCCACCCAAATGGTTATCCCAACTCACGACACATGGCCTTTAAAAGACAGTTCAAGGTCATTATAGAATGGCCGATTTTGTTGAAACTGGTTAATAGTTCATTGGGTCATAAACTTGTAAAGATATGACTTTAGTATCTCCCATAGACCGCGAAATTATGCCATCTTTAATTATTCATCATCCCAAAAACGTCATTGACAATAGCGACCCTATATATTTTCGGATTCTTGTACAGTAATGGCACCCTTTTAAAAACCAACGTGATGAATATGAAATTTTACCCCCAGTGTGACCTTGAACACGGTTTTGCCTTATTAACTCTTGTCTATTAAACCCTCAGATGGGGCAGACTATACCTTTTTGTAATCTGAAGGTACTGAACATTATCACTTAAAACACCATTTTGACCACTTTTATATTTGACCCTGTATTAAACCTTTCCCCCTATAGAATACATCCAAGAAACACATTTAAAAAAATGACACACATGATTTTTTGGGACATCCTCATTACAATTTGTTGTGATTAGTGGGAAAATTATTTTACTTTAACACAAAAATGCTATTCCCAATGTCATTACCCGCTTAAATAGTTGTGCAGTATACATCTTCCCTCTAAGATTCTAAAACGAATTGAAAAAATTGCTGTAAACGGACCGATATCATATTGAGCTCTCGATAAGTAGTCTCACAACGAGCAAAGTTTTCGCATCACCTTTCTACGCCCCATGGGAATGCATTTAACATAGACCACACTGATTGGACCACGTTGATGAGTTTAAGAATTTTAAGTCGAGCGGGGACTGATGAAATGTGTAAATTGGCAAGGCATTGCGACTCGGTTACGGCCTTCGTGGGGGGGGGCGGCAAGGCCAATACAAAGTCCACCTGGAGGCAACCGCATACCCTTCTGTTCCCTTTTCCCATCTCTTTCTCTTCCCTCCTTCCCCTTTTCTTTCTCTCTCATTTCTCTTTTACTTCTCTTTCCCCCGCTTTACTCCCCTTCTTCTCCTCCCTATTTTGCCCCCCGCCCTCCCGCTGGTTACAACCACTGACTCATTCGTGCATGCAAGATATAGGAATGGGTCAAAAAAAAAAAAATTCCACCAGGATTGGACAAACCATATTTTGGCTATATTCTAGGATATAGTTCAATTTTTATTTTAGAAGCAGAAGTATTTCAGAAGTTACTTTTTTATCAATTGATCCGTATTTATAAGGTCTTTACATGATACCAAACATACTGCCCATTTACGATTTATTTTTTCAGATTTTTTCGTATTAAGATAGGAAGTGACTCAAAAAAGAGTTAAATGTGACAAAAAATTGTACTGAATTGCAAATTTAAGACAATTGTAGTGGATTAATTTTCTCTTCCGAGTTTTTTTTTATCATTTTTACAAACAATACTACTGACCAACTTTTAATGAATTATTCCTTTCCTTTTCCATAGTTTTATCCCAAAATGCATAGGTATGACCCATCAAAAATTAGGTGGTTCCCCGTAACAGGTGGTGTCCACTCTTTAAGGTACAATTTTAGATGCATCAGAAGATTGTACTAAATGTACCTTAAAATCCACAAATTTGATGTACAGTCACTACTTGGTAATCAGTTCACTACATAATATTCACAGTGAGAGCAATTAGGTTATTTTGTTGTTTTTAGCTGAGGCTATTGTGGTTATTTGGGGCGTGGGTTTCACTGTTCCATCGTGTAACAATTTTTGAAACATTTTCTTGTGTCACTGAAAGTATATGTATAAAAAGTGTCTAAGTGTCCCTACATCAATGTTATCAACCCCATAATTTAGAAATATAAAGGAGTTATCATTTACTGCTCATTGTAAATGTTATATTTTAAAAACATGCATGGTGTCCCTGTTACGTTCCAGAACAGCAGTTCCAACTTACTCGCTTACTAAACATATAGTTTAGATATACATTTTGATAAAAAATTTACTCCAAAGTATTTCTTGGGTTATGCTTTGGTAAAATGAAATATTTTCAGATAGTAATGTTTAAAAGCAGGGTGTTGAGACGGGGTACATGTTTGCATTAAGATGAACTGGACGTTGTGTTTCCCAAGTTACGTCCGAAAATGTCTATGGCAACTTACACACTATAAATTCAAAAAAAATTAACATTGAGTTCATGTCTTTAAATGATTTTAATACATTTTTCACCTTCATACTATCCATTTATCCCTATTTAAAAATACAATGACACTGAAATTATTGTACTTAAAAATGCATTTTTAGATATTCCTTGTAAATGGTTCACAAAGTGCACCCAACCTGGTGGGAAGGACCCAAATAGGGTTTTTGACGTAAAATTGCTAAGTGTAAGTATCAATTTGCCTAATTTTAAGACACTTTTTCCTTCAAGACGTGTAATAAATTTTATCTGGATTCCATAAAGCATATATGAGTAACTTGGTGGAAGGAAGTGGGCTAGAGTTCTCGACCTGAGTATATTTTGGGCGTATTTGGGCAATTACAATATGCCAATGAGCTAGTGTATTCAAAAATTGGCATAATCGTCTGTCTTTTTGAAACAGTACATTGGGATACGCAAAATTCCTTCACTGCATGCAATTAAGCCTATCATTGTGTGCATCTTCTTTGCCATTTGAAAGTGTTTGATATATGTGGGCTCAGTATGCAAATGAGCTAATTAAATATGGCATAATTGCTGTACGCAAAATGTGAAAGGCCACTCTTCCAGATACATATTTTGTGTTCACGAATCGTAATTGGGTCAAGTTCTCTTGGCCTATTAAAGGGGCATTTTTTTGATGCAATTGAATCGCGGTTAATGGGGTGGTCTCGGGGAGGGGAGGGGTTTGGGGGGGGTTTCGGGAGGAAAGGAGAGAGAGGGGAGTGGAGGAGGGCACGGCGGGGTTCGGGGAGGGGGACGGATGAGGGTCGTGGAGGTTTGGGTGTCTCAAGGGGGGGAGGAGGGTGGGGTTCTTGGAGGGGAGGGGTGGTAGTCTGGTTGGAGAGGGAGGGGTGGGGATGAGTGTCTTTGGGGAGGGGAGATGAGAAGAGGGAAAGAAGGAAAAAATGGGGGAGGGGTGGGGTTGGGTGTTGGGGAGAGGGAGCAGGCAGGGTGCAGAGGGGGGACGGGTGGGGTGTCAGGAGGGGAGGGGTTGGGGGTCAGGGATGGTACGGGTGGGTGTCAGGGGAGGGGGAACGGTTGGGGTGTCGGGGTTAGTTGGGGGTTTTCTTTGGTCTGGGGTGGGGTGTCGGGGCATGGGATGGGTAGGGTGTCGGGGAGGGGACGGGTGGGGTGTCGGGGAGTGGGACAGGTGGGGTTCATATTATACTTATTATACATTGTAATTGCATTATCACATGTTTGATCACGACATTCGCAGGGACATATTTTACGCATCGCATAAAATTTCGAGTTCGCTTTGGGTGTATTTTTATTATTTTAGTTTCATTTTTTTTTTCTGAGGATATTTTTAAATACCTTCCAGGGTAGCCTAACATACTTATCATACCTCACTCTTGTTACATAGGCTGTTCCCAACTACAAAATAATCAAGAGGAAGTCATGAGACTCCATACTTATGCAAAAGACTATCTCATATAGACCAGCGCAAGATTGTCACCCTGTAAATCCTGGCTTCCCAGATGGCCATCTGTCTCGTGTGTACCCACCCAGCCATCCCTTCCATTATAACAAATTCAGGACAGGTACCTGCATGTGGTCCAAATATTGCAATACTCATCAACAGCAAGCACATTGAAGCCCATTTTTGCTCTCTCATCTGGTCACTGCAAAGGGGAGTGGCTGTCCCATTCGTATCTCGGGCCCAAAGGCACGATGGTCGCCAAGGAGGAAATGACAAAGAAGGACTGACTTGCCCAGGCCAAGACTGGCGGCTGTAAGTGCCTTGTATAATCCTTCACTGGAGAGATGTTGGACAGGGGCATTGTGTTGTGTTCCCTGGTAAGTTCAGTATGCTTCCATTCTTGTTTGAAGGACTTCTCCTGTTTGGATGTTACCATCCAATTGTTCGGGAATCAAATCTGAGACGCATCAATTAAAGAGACATGAATTTCCAAAAGGAAGCGCCCCCAATTTTTTTTTTTCGAACCCGGGTTTGTGCATATTTTGCAAATGCTTTCCAAGGTAATTAGATGCACACCTAGGAATAAGACGAATATGCCGTCTTTAGGTAATAATATTATTAATTTTAGTACTTTGCTGTCCGTGCACGATCAGAAATTCAAAACACGGTGTTCTGTGGGGACCATTACGATAGACCGGCAAGTCAAAAACAGGTTTGCTGTTTCTTTTGTACTTGTTTGTCCAATAACCTTCGGACCGTTCTTCGAGGTGGTCCTACAATCGACCCCTGTGCAATTTGGAGAGAAATTCGTAATCCTAAAAAAATCTCCTCCTGTCACTTTAATTGCTGTGTGTTGTTGACTCGTATGCACATGCACTTGGACCTAGTCATCCTGTAACAGAAAATGTTAGCACAATTGGCCAATCAAGCAGAGGTCGATTGTGGTGCTTTTGCTACGTGCTACATTCAGCCAAATCTGCGATCGGCCGGGTGACGCATCTCAGATTTGATTCCAGAAATACTAAGCACAATTTAAAGGTGCACAGCGATTGCACATATCAGGTGCCCCTAAAAAAATTGAAAAGTAATTGATTTTCGGCAGATGTAAAGCTTCCATAAAAAATATCCCCTCTGAAAAGATTTAGCTGAGAAATGTTCCTTTTGACGAAACTGTGAAATTCTTAATTTTGTATAGTGACAATACAAATTCAGCCTGTTTTATATTGGAAATATTAGCAAATCAAAATCACCTTTTTTTCCTTGTTAAAGAACTTTTTTGTATCTAAATACAAGGTAAGAAATCTATTGAGTGCTATCTATATTAAATTACTATTATGACACAATTTTTGGGTGACCAAGCCAAATCTCTTGTTGGCATCTTAAACTCAGACAACACTACCTTCCTACAAGATATACAGGGTTTAGACCTGCATCAACCACATCACACAGAATTTCCACACAATATTCATTTCACTATTTACTGAGTGGGCCCGTGCAGCCATTTCTTCTGATTAGGCCTGGTCGAGGAGTCAACCTATACAGTTATTTTAAAATACATTTACCAGTAACCAAAGCATACATTCTGACAATACCTAAGTGACCCAGACCCATTTGCAGAACACTACAACTGCCACTCATAGGTTAAGGTTGATCAATCCCACAATGCATTGTTGCAGGTGCATAGTACTGTACAGTATAACGTACTAAACAATGTCAGTACTTGGCCATTGGATAAAAGGTGGGTTAAGGATTTTAGAACCACAAAACATTTTATGATCTGCAAAAATTCCCTAAGTACTAGCACACCTTTTGCTAAAATGATGTAAAGTCATTGTTTTTTATGTGGGATCACAATGCCTTAAAGCCAAAATCAGTCATTTTTTCCAAATTCAAAAATGTCCATTTTGTTGCTAATTGCTAGTGTTAGGTCATATAAACACTAATATTACTGTTCTTTGTGAAGAACACAAAGTAACATTTCATAAAAATTGGCTAATTTCTTGTTTTTTCTTGACAAATACAGCATACTAAGCTTAGCCATACAGGGGCCATTTGCATGAAACTATTCGCTACTATTTCCAATACTACAGTACAAAAAATGGACTATGATGAAAAATAGGGGCCGCAATTTTTAAAGAAATTGCTGATATGGCTTAAAGGAAAATCCCAAAACCGGTGCAATTGTAGGATGACTCAATACACCCTCTGATGTGCCACTCTGGTGAATCTGAGTTATAAAACCAGCCAACGTGTGTGAGTTTGAGTTGCTGAGCTGCCCAAAGCTTCATGGTTATGCAGTGTTGCAAATTTTTGCATTGATACAGTGTTTGCTTTTCTAACCTCTTCTTAATCGCAAAACCATGAGCAACCACAATTTCATCTTGGTATCCATTCTTGATTTACTTTTTTTAGGCATCAGCCCATCAGTTCACAGTAAGGATGTTAAATGTGAACTGGCATGTCCCATGGTGAGGGCCCCAGTGGTCAATGCCATACATGAGGCATTGGATGGTATGCACGATGTGCAGCTACAGCAAGCTTGGGATTTCACTAAAAGGTAATGTAAAAACCCAACTTAAAATTTTCCTTGTTAGAGACGAAACAGCTTCTCAAAATCGCAGATTCTGTTGCACTATTCTCGATTGCTTGAGAATTGACATCGCCAATCCAGTGGAATTCTTCAAAGGTACTCGACTGGCAGTAAATGAGAGGTCACCCTCTTGCATGGTTTCATTAGTCCCCTGATGTTGTCTGGGATATTTTTGCAAGTTTTCAGAACATTGGATTTCATCATTCAACGTAGCGCACTCATTTTCTTTTAATACATGATTCCGATTGAAAGTTCCATTTTGCCAGAATGTGACCTTAGCAACCTATGGATATTATTGTGGGCAGTTTTCACTTGTTTTTTTTCCCCACCCCACATTTTTTTGCCTTCTATGAATGCAAATATAAATGCATACTATAAAATGGACTTTGTTACCTATTGCCTAATATCATGCCCGTACGCGTGGGGGGTGGGGGGTTGCAGTCGCACCCCCCCCCCCAATTCCACATAAGGGGAAAAGGTCCACTTATTGCTGATTTTTTTTTTATAAAAGGTCCAAAATTTAGAGAAAATGTGGCGAAACAGTCCACATTTTTGGTGATTAAATGTTCAAAACGTCCAAAAAAGGACCAATTTTTTTTTAGGGGGTTAGGAGTCATTTTGTTTTCCAAAAAAGTCCACTTTTTTCGAAGACCCCCCGCACCCCGTAAAAAAAATTCCGCGTACGGCCCTCCTATATGTGATAACTTTTTCTACAAACGAGAGACGTGACTCTGCTCCATCTGGCCAATTTTTCATGTCGAAAAAAAAAAAAAACCACATTATCAAGGTTATTCTAACCCAACCCAGCCCTAGTTTTGATAGCTCTAACCCAGAGTCCCCTCGTTCTGCCAGATTTGAATTGGTCACCTCATCACCATTTACAACTCATTTCATCAGAAATTGTTTAACTTTAAAGCGGCACTGGCACATTTTCACAAAAAATTAAATTTCTTCAATTTGCTCTCAATGATAAGTGTAGCCCATTGGAAGAAACAGAGATATATTTTAACACCATAAAAATAACATACCCAAAACAGATAGGCGAAACAAAAAAAAACATTGATCTAGGATAAAGAACATCATGTATTTTGGTAGGCCAACTTTAAGTTTTTTCCATAACTTTAATCACAAATGTGTAATATTACATGAATAGTTTTGACTCGTACTCACTGATTGAAAACCACAAAGGTTATAGACCGGTCACACAGTGTGCATAGCATGGGCAACAGGCATATGGCGTGCGTGTTCTTGTGTTAAACCCCTTTTCGTCGTCTGCTGATTTCGCGTCGCCGGCGACGTTGTAAATTACAAAATGTTCCGGTTTACCATAAGAAGCTTGATTTTGTCTTAATCATTTCGGTGAGTGCTTTTTGTATAGAAAAGCTTTACAACAATCTAAAATATCGATTTTGAAAATCTTGAGGGCGCACTATTTTTCAAATGTGCCAGTGTCTCCTTTAATTGTACCATGTATAATTTTTCATGTACAAATGTAATTTTTATCCTTCCAGCTGCAGAACAGGCGACTACAAACTTCTCCTAATAGACCTTTCAAATGAATATCGGAAACATTCAAAAAAAATACAACGTACGCGAGCATCCTTATAGGCTCACATACATTTACAATCGCTCGCCAGTAACGCGCATTATGCAAAAGTTAATACATGCGAGTGTTGTGCACCCAACGGTTTGCGTGTGAGACCTGTTGGGGCTTGTCGTTGTCATCATGTTTCGTAAGCTCCTTTGAAAAGGTCTATTGTCTGCGATCCTGGGCTAAGGTTGTAATTTGTTCGCGTTTTGCAGCCTATTTTCACTATCCTGAAACAGGTGATGCACATTCAATAGAAATTACGTACATTGCCAGCCTGGTCTCTTTTTACCATATGGTGGTGTATAAATGTGAAAGTAATCCTAATGAACTCAAAATCTGATATTTGAACATGAAATAGAATTAAATAAATACATTTCTATTCTGCACATGTGATGGTTGTCAAATGTCGGCATTGGAATAGCCATTAACCTGACAGAGGATAATTTTTTAAAGCCTTATGAAATAGAATATTATTAAAATGTTCACATTAATGCTTACATTAACCCTAACCACACCAACACCAATGAAAAAATGCCAATGCACTGAGGCCAAAAATGCAATAAGTCCCGGATGTATCGCTTGCGTCATCAAATGAAGACTCGTAGGGGCCACAAATTCGCTGGCCGGGCCAGCGACACAGTCATTGCATGGTATCCCCGGTCACGGGCTCTGGGGCCCAAGGGCTCCTGGTGTGAAAAACGACCGAATTTGACTTTTTCTCCTTCCCTTTTTCCGTTATTCCTTCACTCCCTCCGGGAGATAGGGGCAGAAACACCTGGGCTAGAACAGATGGGTTATAAACAGACGGGCTATACTACGGGCTTAACAGACGGGGCTATAAAGCATACGGGCTAGAAACAGATTGGGCTAGAAGACGTGGCTAGAACAGACGGGGCCGAAACAGACCGGTCTAAAACAGACGGGGCTAGAAACAGACGGGGCTAGAAACAACAGGGCTAGAAACAGACGGGGCTAGAAACAGACGGGGCTAGAACCAGACGGGCTAGACACGACGGGGCTCGAAACAGATGGGGCTATAGGGTTAATCATATCATGGGTGGATCCCTTAGCAAAACATTTGGGTAAAAACATATTTTGTGTACCTATTGCACAGAGCTTTTCTAAATGGTAAGATTGGATATGACTGAAGTAGTAGAAGGAATGGCTGACTTAATTCATGCAGGAGACAGAGGGACAAGAGGAAAAACAGGCTCTGAGACAAATGGAGGGAGAGGAGAGTTAGCAAGATGTATGGAGACTGGGGGACAAGCTATTAAGGGTAGGATCAAGTGATTTAATAAGGGGTGACATGGTTCTGAGACAAATGAGGGAGATTTAGGCAAAATGTATGGAAGACTGGAGGACAAGGTTATTAAGGGTAAGGATTTTCAAGTGATTTTAATAAGGGTTGATGTTCTGAGACAATGTAGGGAGAGTAGGCAAAAGTTATGGAGACTGGGGACAAGGTTATAAGGGTAAGGATTCAAGTGATTTATTGGATTTTCTATACATAAGAGTATTTATGATGATATTTGTAATCACCTCACGTCATCCAATATTATAAAATACTGTCCGACAAATAACTTGGTAGAGTCTATTTGAAAGACCATGACAGTACCATTAAAAAGTAGTCTATTTCAGGACCATGACAGTAATCTAAAAAGAGTCTCTAAGGAGTTTGGGTCATATATCAACTTTGGCATCGTTCCAAGCCTCAATATCTTCCGAAATGCCTTCAGCAGCCTGAAGCGTCGATTGCCCGCGATTAACAAACAAGAGCGCACATCCCGCGTGGCAAGAGTTTTATACGCAAAATAAAACTTCGTTACGCACTCGCACGCGATAGGGTGGAATGCATGGGGGCCTTTGGGGGGGAACATTAACCATCCGTTCTTTATTGTCCCCTTTGCTCAACCTGGTTTCTTCATTTTGCGGTTCCTCCCTGGCATCTTGGGAGGGGAATTGGCCCTCCCCATTAGGCCTTTGTCTGGAACATAGACTTGTGGCTGTCCCCTAGTCCTCAGCAGTAAAATTAGTTTACCCAATTTACATAATTTCCGTGATTGTTGTTAGTCCCCATTTCCTCCACAACATAATTAGCTATGGTATGCTTTTTCTGTTGAAAAATACAATACATGAGAAATGTATTATTTAGATATTCGAGTCGAGCCCGATACGAGACCTCACAATGCTTAAACTGCGCAATGGTGCCAATATGCTTATTTATTATTTTTGGTAATTCGTACTTTATAATCATATAAGAAAAAACGCGTTTAGCTGACCCAATGTTCCGAATTTGGGTTCGGTTTCATTTGTGCTGGAAATTGTTTGCTGCTTATTTGTGGGGACGGTGGCCCTTCGAATAGTGTTGCTTTCCCATACATGTAGAGTTTATTTTTATTTGAATATTCCTGTTAAATTCGAGTGGTCAGGTGGAAAGATTCCTCATTGACATGTCGGTCTTTAAGACAAAATCTATCAAGACCTATATAATAGGTCTAAACCGGGGAAGTGATGCCGCCTCTCCCGTCACAAACTGCAGAATACCGGCATTTAACAAAAAGTATGATAACACGAAACTCTGATTCAGAACATAAAAGATAAAAAGGTGAAGCGAATGTTATAGGCCTAAATCGAAAGAATCGATACTCGCTGCATGGTCCACGCAACACTCAGAGACGCGCTCAACACGTTGCGTATTAGTCTGCGTTTTTTGTCGGAGCTGTACGCACTAAGATTTCGCAAGGTCATTTTTCAAGAAACATAGATTTTCGCTGAATATCTCAAGGTACTCGTTACCCCATTATTTTTTTGTTTTATTAGAAGCGACATGTGTGCGCAACTTATATAAAAAAATCAAAACACAATTTATGGCTTAATTTTACTCTAACCAAAAATGTCCTCGAAAAATGATTTTTTTCCATAGACTTCTGTGTTAATTTGGGCTAAAATGTTGTATTTGTAATGGTTTTAACTCAAAAGTGACAGCGGTGACCCCCGATTTTTTCTTGAATTTTTGGATCACAATTTCCCCCACTTAAACGTATTGAGCGAATTTTGAAAGGAAATTATGGCGGGAAGTATATATGACCCAAACCCCTTAAGACCATGACCATAATCTAAAGAAAGTAAGTCCTATCTTAAGTGACAGGAGGAGATGTTTTTTAGGATACGATTTCTCTCAAATTGCAACAGGACGATTGTAGACCACCTACCAAGAACTTTCCGAAGGTAAATTGGACAAACAAGTACCAAAGAAACAGTCAATCCTTTTTTTTGAACTTTGCCTAACTATCGTTACTCATCCCCATGAACACCGTGCTTTGACTTTCATCGTGCTTCCGCAGA